>JAVSBS010006286.1:92524-116103 GCA_033124195.1 Coracias cyanogaster | reverse complement strand
TGTGACATAAAGATATTCTTCCAAAATCTTGTGGCATGGGTATGCTTACAAAAATGCATACTCGTGCCACCTTTTTCCTCCCGAAAAAGAAAAGTCAAATAACATGTGTCTGGAAAAACAAATAATTTCTGAAATAAAGACTCAGCTTTGTCAATTCTTCCCCTCTGTTGTATGCCCTTCTGTTATATCTCATAATGAGGTACATCATTGCCTACCACTTCTCATGAGGTTTCATTTACCTCAGGAGAAATACTCATACCGTTTTTATTTCATTTTGAATCAGGCAGAACAGATTTTTTTTCTGTATTTCCATATTCTAGGCAAGTGAAGACTCACCCTGATGAAAAAATTTCCTCCAAGTCATATAGTTGGTCAGGGCTAGAACAGAGCTCAAAGCTGAGTGTCAGGTATGGGTACACAGAACTTGTTGAGTGAGAGAGGATGTTAGCTGGCAGAGGACACCTACTGACTCTGCATCCTTGCCTGGCAATATATCTCCCCTTTTTTCATGTATGTGTGAGTTACTTCCTAGTGACCTTAGGGTGAAAGACTGCAGGCAGGGGTGCTGATGGGGTGGTGAGTCACCCTCACTCAGTCGGGGCCTCATCCCTATTATCCCTTACCAGGATCTGCTGTCTCTTGCAGGCCAGCTGTTGTGCAAGTCCAGAACAGATAATTTTCTTTATCACAGTTTTTTTTCAATGATCAGAATCAGAGACGAGTTTAAAAAAAAAAACAAACAGAAAAAGCAAGCACAGCCTTTGGGACTCTTCTGGAAACTGAACATCTCCTTGAGATTAGAAGTGCTTGGTTGTTAATTTCTAGTAGTAACTACTTTCATTTGGGTTTGTTTTGTTTTTATCAAGTATTCAGTATTGTATTCAAAACCACATTTGAATTTCAAAACAAAACATTCATGGATGCTGATCTGGAGGACAAGAACATCTTTAATCCAGAATTATTAACATATTAACATCATGCCTTGCTTACACATGGGGATTTTTTACCACAAAACTCCAGAAAGATTCATGTAGGTGGATAGTTTGATAAAGTCTGAAAAAGCTCTAAAGTTCCAGATGTTTATCTCATCCCGTCTTCAAACCTTTCCCCCATTTCTTCTTTTATATGGTTTGTTTCCACTGCTGCAGTGAGTATGTACCTTCTGGATATATTATAAAAATTTAAGGTAGGTCACAAAAGACAAATACAATTATGGATTTAGCAAAGGCCTCTGATCACAGGCACAGACAAAGTAGAAAAAGATTAATTAAAGTTACTCTTCCTTTGGATTCACTCCATTGAAACTGCGTGATTTATGCAACATCCCATCTCTGCTATGAACTAATACGACATTCACATGACAGCAAAGCTCAAATTTAGCCTTTAAAAAGCTGCTTGCTGAGGTTTGAGATGACGTGAGGGGAGTAAAACCTCTCTAATGCTTAAATCCTCCTGCTGCTTCAGAACAGTCAGCACCTCATTAGCCTTAGCTCTTTGTTTGATAGGAAATGTCAGCTCTCCACAGGAAATCTTCTACACCCAATGGCAGGAGCTTCTGTCTCCATCTAGTGTTCATTTGTCTCTGCTTTTGTACTCAACTGCCTCACCAAGGAAACCACGAACAGAGAAAGGAAAGCAGGGGAAACATTTTGCTCACTAAAACGTCATCCTTCTCACCCGTGAGATGTCAGAACTATGTATTTTCTATAGTCAGAGGTAGCAGCTGGCACATAAACCTGCCGGGGAGTTGCCGAGGCATTCTGCACTCTCACCTTCATCTTAAGATAAAAGAGTAGGAAGTGAAAAAAAGGTTAGAAAACCATGTCTTTTTTACAGTATTCTTCTGCCCATGACCAAAGTTACATTCAGGCTCTTTCTACTGTTTAAAGCTGAGGCAATTATTTTTTAGTATGAGAAGTGAGATGTTTAATTAAGGAAAAATATCATGGAAATGTTTATAGTAATACTTTCCACTGTAACTCCCAAGGTACTGGACAAGAGTTACTCAACTTGCCTCACAACATGACTGTGAAGAAGGGAAATATCACACCCTCTATGAACTGTGAAACCAAGATAATTTTCCCCAAAAACCTTCTAGGTGATTTGAAGGTATTTGAAGTGGAACGAGGGATGGACTCCTACCAAAGCAATCCTCTGTTCTAGAGGTCCAGCTTTTTGCTGTGCGTCATGCTTGATCATTTATAAGAAGAGAAACTTGTGTACAAAATGTAGGATAACCATTTTGCACTGGTAGAAGCAGAAATTCAAGGAAGTGTTAGGCCACACAGGCACTTTTGGGAAGAGACTCCATCCCTTCAAAACATTTTTAGGGCCCTACAGGGACCTTCAGGCTGCCTGAAGTGGTACTGCTGAGGCTAAGCTGAGATCTCAGCTGTAGAGACATCATTTTATATGAATATAAATAGAAAATCTTAGCTTTAATATAATAGGTAGAAGAATGATCCTGCAAGCTTGATATATAGCAGAATATAAGCAGAATATATTAAGAGCCTTTGTGGGAGCCATGGTCTTACTCAGTCTTTATGAGATCTCTTTTAGTCCTATAAATACTGAAAAAATCACCGAGTGAAGGCAATAAAGCCCTAACCCCCATTTCTTAACACTTCTATATTTCAGTAAGTGGATCCAATTCCAAAATGCCAGAGGATAATCTAAATGTCGGTAGGATGAACCCAAACGACTTTGGTGAAAGCCAAGAGATGCAAGCAAGGAAATCATTGCGCTCCGGTGTTCAGCTAGTACTGGTACTAGCTTCCAATGACTTGGTGTTTTCTAGGCAAAATAGGTTTACAGCAGCTGTTAACACATTCACGCATTTCAGTTTTCCCATCTCACATCTGACTGTCTTCCCAAAACATGTTAACCCGTTGACATGCAGAGGATGCTGAGGGTTGTAAAAGTGTGAGGGACCCAGGCTGCCCATCACAGTGAGGACCAGAGAAGAAGGAAGCACAAAGCATCTCAGCAGAAAGAAGAATTTTAGACAAACAGATTATGTGACATGTGGGAATCTATCAGACCTTCAGGGAGTTCCTGAAGTGCTGAGATATTGGGAAAGGGTGCACAGGATGCTCCTAGAAAAGGTGTGGGAATGTAAGGAACTCCAACAGCAGCTTAGAAGCAGCACCAATGTGAGACTCTTTGTTTTATCTGAGAACTTGTTCTCTTTTGTTCATACTCTCTACTCTAATGCTCAACAGCTTCTCCTTTATTCTGAGGACTTATCTCCGTTCTGAGGACTCATTAAATAGGACTCAACTAATCTCCACCACTGAGTTCTTGCTGACCTCCAGTTAATGAGAACAAGACAAAGACCACCCATGATCTGACTCATGCAAATACTGCAAGTGCTGCTGATGTTGAAAATGTCAGTAAGTGAAAATAGGTTAAAGCTGTCTGTAGAAAGAAGAGAGGCACTGGAATAGCAATACTCGGCATTCAGCACTTAAAGTAAATCTTATTTTCATATTCCACTGCTCCCATCTGTCTAGCTTGCCATTCCTCTTCAAAAAAAAAAAAAAAAAAAAAAAAAAGACTTTGTGTTTAGATTTTGAAACAGACTTTGCTGGAACTTTTTCACCATGGTGAGGAACTCTCCTAAGTGGTGATACATTTGTCAGGATGTACAATTTCCCCTGCATGTTAGGGGTAAACAAGAATATGAACATAAATTTTTCACTGTACGAGGGCTGAGTTTAAACTTTATAGTAGAACCAGATGAGTTTTTCATATTTCTGAATTTCACAATGATAGTTTCACATGGTACCAATCATTAATGGGCACACTGCAAAAGAAATTCAGTTTTGGTTAAGCTGCCAAAAGGTTGGATGCATTTACAAGACTCTCTCGTTTGAAATTGACAGACATTTTCATCAGATCTGGATTTCCTGAATGTAGTCCAGGGATCTGCTGTCTCAGTCAGCTCAGAAATGGTATGGAAAGAGTCACTGGAGTGTTTTAATATTCATGTAACTGGTTGACAAGAGCCAGACAGATGCAACATATAATACGTTTTACTCTTATAAACATTATTATTATTACTATTATAACTGGTATTGGTTATGTGTTTATATATATCTTCCAAACTTCAAAATGTTTGAGCTCTGGAGCAATACTTATTTTTGCTGAACTACATTACACCTTTCTAAGCAATAACAATAGTTCTGTTGAGTAGGCAAAACACAGTTGTGGGTACACACATAATTTAAAGTGAATGTTGTGCTCAGGAATTGGACTGAAGTGGTAGGCATTAAGTCCTTTGTAAATTCCTAGAACAGTAAAAGCACTTGCAGTAGCAATGCTTTCTTATACAACTAGCATAGCTCCAGTCTATTCTTGTGAAAACATCCTTAGCTATGAGAAGGCTGTCTGATTTCTGCAGCAATTCAACTCTCAGCTTCTTTGCTGAAGCTGCCAAGAAAGTTGTTCTACAGGATGAGATGCCTGGTGTGGTTTTGAATGTGAACAGTGATAAAAGCAAAATGGTAACAGTAGCAGTTAGTTTTGAGTAATTTGGGTACTCAGAAATTCACAGTGCCTCTTCCTTTAATTGCACCTACATTCGGTGAACTAATTTGACATTGTGCCAATTTATGCAGAGCATCTTCAGACAGCTACTCTTTTGAATAAAGTGAAGCTCCAGTTGTTTGAGTAGGAAGGGTACCATATAACTCTCAGGGGTTAGCTAGGATTTTAGGACTTAGGTTGTGAAATGCCAAATTACAAACCTCTCCTCAGTTCCAAAGTTTCTCTTAATCAGTAAAGAGGCCACAAATCAGTAATCTGTTTAGCACTTAAGTATGTCACATATGGCTTTTACTATTTACATAGTAACTCTTCTGCATTGTAATGCAGGCATGAGACTCTGAACAAGCTTATGTGTGATATAGGAAGGCAGACACTGACTCAAGAGAAGCTCATGAAATAATGACTGGAAAGAACAATGATCTGTGGGAATTCAGCTCAGATCTATGAGAACTGCTAGGATTGCTTTTCCCAGACTAATGAGCCCTGGGCTCCAACAGCTTGAAATGTTGAAACCAAGAACATTTTTGAGGGAGTACATTTTAGAAGAATGTCTTGAAACTGCATTTTGTAACTGAGGAGAACAAAGTAGAGACTTTGTGTGTGGGTTGAGACTGTTGGAAGTAGGATGTATCTCATCTAACTTCAGCCACCTTCAAGGAACATATTTCATCTAAGCTGGTCATTTATGTTCTCTGTTTCATCAATGGAGAGAGACAGTCTATATTCAGCCTGTATGAAAGACTTGGTGACACCTCTTTTGGGATATGATGCATTATCCTTGTAGGTATCAATCATTCTCCACTCAGTAGCACCTAAACATCTAGATTAGACAGGATACTTAAAAGATAAGTATCCTGACTAAAGTTAAGAAGTCTCTGTCTCCCAGGAGAGGATACTGACTATTCGCTAAAGAACCTGTGCATAGACTGTGTTTTATTTCTGTGTTAAATCCTTTGGTCTAGGTTGATGGAAGAATAGTTGCTCTCATATGTTGTGGCCCTAAAGGTTATAATCCGCAGTTACAGAATTGTATCTTGCTGATATTTTGCACTTGCCCCTGGGGTTGGGCTAAGGAGGTGAGCTAGTAAACTCGCAGGCTGTATTTAGAAAAACAAAGCTATAATCTCTTCCAGTCCCATGAGATGTTGTCTGCCTCGTTCTCATGAAAGACCAGAGGTCTTTAGTCACCTGCACAATATCCCCACGGGATGAACCTCTTAAAATGTCAGTGCTTATCAGTCCTGGAAGTCCCATCCTTGGCACTGTGGTCAACTGCATATGGGTTTTTTTGGTGCAGTTTTGTTATCACTCTACATATAGCTCCCAAAGACCCATATCTTAAGTGTAGATCTTCCTATCAATTACAATTGCTTGTGCTAAGGCATCTGAATAAAATGGACAAGGACATTGAGTCCTACTGTCTAGGCAGGCACAGTTGTGGCTACAGCAGTCACAGTTGTGGCTACAGCAGTCACATTATTTTGAGCATAGAAGAGGGAACAGCAAGGAACATATTAAGAATAGTGTTTTTTATCTTCACTGATAAATTTTTTGAGACATTTGTATCTTCATTCTTTAGATGGATAGGCCATTACATTAAAATGACACTGACACCCTTTGGCACTAACCCAAATCATTGCCATTTGCAGACTCTGGTATAGCTTTGGACAGAGAGCAGACTACATTAGCCAGCTTCATAAGGTGCTGAAGAAAAATAGATCTTTGTCCAAAGACCCCCTTCTCTCAAGAATAAAGGATTTGCCTGAGCCAGAAAGGGAGATTCGTCTCAGTAGTTTTGTAGTCAGTATAAATAGCCACTCCCTAGGGTCTTATCCTAGACAGGCATCAGGCACAACAAAAAATGACTCAACTTGCAAGGTGTCTATTCGTGCCAAGGTGATGAGCTTAAGTGGGATGAAATAACTTGATGATGAGATGATGTATCTAGCAAAACTGGGAATCAAACTCAGATTTCCCAAGCCCTGACCTAGTAGTAATATCACAAAACCATCCTTTTGAAAGGTTTAGTATTCAGCTTTAGAAGAGTTGCTGTTATCAACTGTATCTAATTAGCTGTGTTTATTTTAACAGTGAAGGCACTAAACAGATTGTTGGATTTATTATTTCCAATACATAAGTGATTTTTCATTCCCTTGGAATTAAATATAAACAAAAATAATTTGTAGAGTAAAAGAAAAAAGAAAAAAATTGTCAAACAAAAAAGGCAAATGAAGTTCGTATTAAGTCAAATACAATATTTCAATGTTTTGTAAAGGAAAAACTACTCAATGTTTAAGCATTTGGGTACTTTTAAGACTTGTTTAGTTTCTCAATAAAGATAATTTTTTAAAAGAAACTTTTTTATGAGGACTTTTTTCTTCCCTAGCAAGAATAAATTGCCAAAAGAAAGGTAACTGAGCAAAACTGAGCTGTGGCATGAAATCAGCATGCTTTCTGAAGGAGGTAACTTCAATCAACTCTAGCCTATTGGAGCTAGAGGAACTTGTAAATGACTGTCACTAAAAAATGAAATTAGAAATGAACATGTGTATGTATGACAATGTTCACACTATATTCAGGTGAACCCTCTAGCTCAGTGTTGATCATTTGATTCAGTGAAAAAACACTTGCCATAAAAAAAAAAAAACCCATTGGATTCACCACATGATGTGGCAGGGAGTGTACCAAGCAAGTCTGTTACATAGACTTGCCAACAATTTATTCGGACTATGGCAGGTGGCTTAGACAAGGAGGAGGGAGGAAGCCTACAAAGATTTTCAAAAATCTCAAAGAGACAAGCAAAGCTAACAAATTTCACTTAGATTTTTCACTTAAGAATAACACATTTTAGTGGCAAGAATTCACAAAAAAAAATGATAAGGACCTATCTGGAGCTGTGTCTGAGCCCTCTGGACATCTCTGTGTTCCTCCAGCAACAACAAGATGCCACTGCTTTCATTCATTTCCTTTCTCATCATGAGGTTCAGACCATAGATGCTCTATCCTCTGCAATGCAAAAGTAGTACAAAAGCCTAGTCCTGAAGGCTGAGCACTTCCAACAACTAGTGTCAACTCTACACAAGGTGAGTGGCATGGTGGCTTGAAAAACTATCCCTCACTGTTGGGCCAGGCTCCATCTGTGAGCTGTGAAATGATAGCTTCAAGGGTGACCAAGGGACAGGGAAAAGCAAGGTTGCCTTGTGACAAATCTGGATATTTCATTTCACTTGAAAAACAAGCAGCAGCTGAAGAGTTGCCAATTTTACTCTTAATTTTTTTGCCTTTGAAATAAATTCAGCAACTTTGGGACTATGAGAGCAAGAGTGAAAGTGCAAGAAAGTTTTGCACTTTCTTTCCAGGAAAGTGCAAAAAGCATATGAGTGAGTGTTTTGACAGGGCATTACCTATGCTTCTTAAAAACTGGAAAAGAAGATTGCGTATAATTATCTGAATATCATCACACTTAGGAAAACTTCTGGCATCTTATCACTCAAAATGTTTACTTCAGCCCAGCCTCCAACAATTATTAAAAAACATTTAGTGATGCCAGCAGGTCGTTTATGGGAAGCTTCTAAAGAAAAATATGATTGATGTAAAGGAAAAAAAAAATCCCTTTTAATCGGTTCCTCATGCCAAAGATTAGCAATGATCTTGACGTGTGCAAAATAATCAGTCATAATCAAATCCTAGCTGGAGTAGTACCTCAGATGTTGTTAATTGTATTCCTATTAGCCTAAATTTTATTTACCCATTAAGTGCTGATGGAGGAAGCAGAAACGTGTTCAAGATATTGTATGTTTTCCTCAAGCAGCCTAAAGAAATGGGTGGAAATACATAGTAATAAAGCACACATAGTGTCAGCTTGGAAATGTATATAGGCATAGAATTTCTTGCTGTATTGTCTCTCACAGAGAGTTTGGCTGATCCTCCCTGCTTCTGAGCTTAAAGACTTCAGAATGTAACTGAAAATAATACCATTTCTACCAGATATTCAAAGTATCCTTCCAGGACTTAATTGTGAATTATGGAAATCCCTACATCATTCTTGCAGTACTTCATTAAATTCTAAAGGCTTTTCCCTAAAAAGGTACAGACTCTCTGATGTTTCTTTTGGCTTTTCCACTGCCCTGAGATATTGGTGATCTGCTAGCATGTGCACTTCAGCATTGTTTCAACCTATAGGATTTAACATCTCTTTTTGGAGTGCAAATGTATCTTTCCTGCAACCTCTGTCAAACATTCAATGCTCTCACTGTGGCTAGGAAATATTTTTGCTGAAGTTCTCAGATATTACTTACTCTCCTCACCCTAGTTCACAACATTTATTTCTCCATTTTGTCCTGTAGTCCACTTCTTGCTCCTTCTCCATTTTCTACCTTTTCTGCAATGTTCTATCAATGCTACTTTCCCAGGAAGTATGAAATAATATATAGGAAAAAAAAAAAGAAAAAGGAACTATTTTCCTAAGACGGAAAGAAAACTGTAAAAAAAATTTAGAAGTTAGTGTAGGCAGGTGAGTTGTATTCACTGCAAGTGCACACTTTTTCAACATCTGAGGCTTACACTCTTTAACATAGTATAAGTTCGTGATCATACAACTTCTCACCATACCCAATTCCAGTACTTGGTTTTTAACGCTCCTTGTTTTTTTTCCCTCCTTTTGTTCAAGAGAACTCCATTCAAGAGAATGGCCATAATTTTTCAGAGGAGGGCAGTTTCAATATTTGTGCTTCTCCTCCATAGGCGGGCTTTAGACCAGTGCAAAGGACTGAGACATCTCCATCCTGCTAGAGCAGAAATAGAATATGAATAATGACAACATGTAATCTTAAATAAGTACCTTCACTAAGTGTATGTGAACTTACTATCCACTCAGGGAAACATATCAGTAGATGAGGTTCCTTTAATGAAGAAAGTTTGCTACCAAACCCTTTTTCTCATAGGTTAAAAATCCTCATAAACTAGATGAAGATTATAGGATAACAATGATGAAGTGGTCACAGTCCAGAATGCTAAACCTTGTTTTTACATATCCTTCATTTTAACCCAAATCCAAACAAAAGGGCCACCATGCATGCCCCTTCTATTGTCAAATGCTGGCAACAAACACCACCTGCTTCACAGGATTACTGGGTAACTAATAACAATCTCATTTTGATCAGCTTTGTAAAAGGAAAAACTCCTTGTTCTGGTTAGATATGAACGTTTGTTGTTACGGAGATACCACCTCCTTATTTTTTCCAGTCTATCAATGGTATTTTGACCCTATATTACTCTGAGATTAAAAAGGTTGAACTTTTCTATAAGATTGAAAATATATAAATACTATCAGTATTTCAGTTTGTGAAAACTAAAGCAGCAATATCTTGCATCATGGCTCTTATTAGTGCACTTCAGAACTAGGACAGAACATAGGAGAAATGTATGAGTTAGACCAAAGGTCCATATAGCCAGTGTCCTTCTCCAGTAGTGGTCTATGCAGAAAAATAGAGAAAACTGCAAAAGCAAAGGAAGAAAATAGAAATATTTTCCTAGAAAAATCTATCTCCCTATGACAATTTGTAGTCAGGTACGTCCTGAATCAAAAGTCCTATCTTTGTATATACATCATGCCCTGATGGATATTTCTCCCACACTAGTCCAGAAAACATTTGGGTTCAGAAGGGAAAACTTTTTTAGATCTAGTTCCCTACCTCTCTCAAAAATAGCTCGTGAAATCGAGATCTTGGTACTACTACATACAGTAGCAATTACACTGTGTGTCATAACAAGGATCATTCTAAGCAGTGGCTAACAAAATTAAGAATACTTTTCTCCCAGCTTGTTTTTGTGAACATTCTTTTAATTTTTTTTTATTATTCAATTTTATATGTCTTACATAAGAGAAGAGGGATCAGCATAAAAGTGGTTGTAATACATATCCTGTGTTTTCAAAAAAGGCCTCTATACTGTTATCATTTGGAAGCATGGTTAGTCTCAATTTTGCTCTTGAAATATGGTTCAAGTCCGGCTGCCAAGTCATTCTTTCCTGTCACACGTTATACTGATTCGGTAGCCAGGTAAATGGCTTCTGAGTACTGCTTTCTGTTTGCTGTTACTGTACCAGTGTAAGAACAACAACATCCAGGTAAGTATAGCTTAGCACAGTTCATTCTGGCTCAGCAAGCAACTGTTGTCCTTTTGGTGATTTGCAGTTACCTGCAAAACTTCAAGGTTCTCATGTTAAATCTTTTCTTTTTGTGTTGCAAGTCTACAAGGTCCTTATGACTGGTGACGCCACAAATGAGCCAAAAGCCTTCTGCACAAAAGTGCTAGAATGCCCAAGATTTTCTTGGATTATTTCGGTATTTAGGGATTTATTTATTTATTGTGCTGCATGAACTTAGTCATTTCTAGCAGAGAAATGGCAATGCACAGCAGAGAAATAATGTCAGTCTTTAATTCACACCATCTGCACTAAGCTGTATATTCTTACTGCCACAGCATATGATGCTTTTTATCCATAAAGATAAAAGAAATTCTCAGTTACACTGCTCAGCCTCCCGTACCCAAACACACTAACTGTAGCGAAACTCCAATACAGTTTTAAGCTCTCCAGACCTTGAAAAAGAAAGTCCTGGCTTATCTGCTGATATTTCTTCTTGGTATAATGATTTTTTCTTGTCACTGAAATGTCACTGATGTGCTACAAGAAAGAGGCTGAATTACCATTTGAACTACTGGTCTAGTTGGCAAGTTATGATTAGACCTTTTGTCTTTCCTCTCCAGCTCTTTACTCTCTACCACAGCTGGTGTTAGCCATAGGTCCATTACATGGTCTATGGAACACTAGGCAATGTGATTGTAAATACAGGTAGGAGTGGAAAAAAAAACTAGCGCAAGAATCCCATCATTTTGCTGTGTGTGCCTACACAGAACTTCAGGAAAAGTCAGTACATGTTGTTTAGTTCATCATGAAAAGCACAAGTCATGAGTTCTTGAGTCATTCACCAAGGAAATAGGATATCATAATTATCTTAGTTACTTCATCCCTTTCTTCTGCTACCACATGCTACCCTAAATGCCTCCTCTCCCAGTTTCACAGCCCTACTATAAGAACAGCAGCTGCTGTCCAAAAAGTTAAGAAAGGCTTGCTGTATTTCGGAACTTTATTTTTATCACCTCTTTGTTATTATGGGACACAACATTTTGTAGGCTTATCTCTAAAGTGAACCTGACAAATGGGTTTCCTGTTAGTATACCAGAAGCTGTTTTTGTGCCGTATTTTACACTAATGTGAAATCTCCTAATTTAGGATGGACTGTGTTTTCTTCATTCAGGAACACAAATAGAAGAGGTTAAACTAGGAGAAAAATTAAAGAGAAATCCTTTAAAAATGTTTCTTCTGGAGAGATCAATGAATCTTAGATTGAATTAAATATATAGAAATATTAATTGTCCCTTAGTAAGCTAAGATCAGATTTTCAAAAGGGTCTTGGGAGCTGGAGTTGAGGTGCTCATCCTCTTTATTCAGTCATGGGATTGAGACAGATGCATTTGCAGGTATTTAGAGGACCCACACAGCCTCCTTTCAGTGCTCCCCCTCCTTCCCTGTTCAGGAAGCTAGTGTGCTTCCAGACAGTGTTTACCTTTTCCAGAAAAAAATGGTAGGTACCTCTGAGCATCCAGGATCCAGCTGCCCAGCTACATTTGCTCCAAGCTAATGGAGAAGGGTCCTGGCTGCAATGCACTAAATCTTACCTCAGTGGTGCCCAAAAAGCATTCAATAGAAATTTCAAACATACTAAAACAGGTCAAATTAAGCATTAAGTATTTCTGAAAACCCAAGGAAAATTTGGGTTACGTAACACCTTCTGAAATCTAGCCGCTGGTGTGCCAGTGTTGGTGATGGTGGCATGCAATTTTGGGTGAGATTTTTCCAGCAGCTCTTGAGGATCAGACACTTCCTACACTCTGTCAAGTCTGGCTTTTAGACATTCCTAAAATGCAGGGGGATCATGAAAAAAATCTGTGCAATGAGGAACTTGCCATGTGGTGAAAGGAACTCAAACTAGTCCCTCCCTGAACAAAAACAGATGGAAAAACACAGACAGACCACATCAGTGCTCCATGACCTACATCAAACCTCCTTCCAAAACATCTTCTAAACCATTCAAGAACCACATCACAATAAACTTCCTATTGCTGAGATCTGTCAGACCAACAGCTTACAAGCGTTGGGGCATGACCCAAAAGTAGGTCACCAGAGGACACCCACTGGGTTTCATCCCACCAACTGAAAGGGCAGTAAATCCCTGTGGTTGCTAAAACCAAGCTAGAATTTTAAGCCCAGTGAGAAGGATCAATTCTCTCCCTCACCCACACTTTCCATTCCTGCTCCAGTTGCCCGTGCCCTTGATAACATCTTCACTTGCCCACTGCAGTTGCCCTCTCACCTCCTCGTTGTTCCTGCCCACATTGACAAAATGTCTATATGTAATGTGTCAAAGTAATATTGTCCAGGTGCTGAGGAGCACAGAAATATCCAAAATAAGACATTCTACGATGTCTTATTCTGCCAAGCAAGCAGCCTCCAAGACTCCTCATCTTGCAGACTCAGGCATAGCAGTTTCTCAGAGTCTCAACACGTGTTTAAGCCTACCAAGACCACTTTATTGCATGACTATGTTTCCCCACATTAATAGTCAACTCCTCATGAAGCAGAACAATGTTCATATTTGATATAACATTTATAATACTTCTATCTTTGTTAAATATAAGGAAAAGGACAGCAAATGTATTCACTCATATGTAGCAAGAACTTTCTGGCCATCCCTAAGCATATGAATAAACAACTTAATGGAAAATCTTAGATAGTTGGTAAGCCACCAATCAAACTGAGAAGTCCTGCATTAGAGAATTTGCCTTTTAGTATTTTAACAAATAGAGCTGGCATTTCTCTAATTGGTAATGGACTAACATGGCAGCTACATGTGGGCTGTTAATTGAGCAGCTGGAGGATCTGTCTTCCAGTCTTTTCTGTATAGGAACAAACCAAAATGCAGCCATTTCTTCTTGATAATAGTTTTAATAAGTAACAACAGGAAAAATGAAAAATAATAAAAATAGTAGGAATGTTTACCTTCCTGGAGCATTGTGTCTCTGTGGTAAGTGCAATGCAAATAGAGAGTCAAAAGAGTATTTCTCCTCCTGCATATATTCTGAGGAAATAGGAAGAAAATAGCATAAGACGAAACAAGAAGAAAACATTTGAAACAAGGGTTTGTACACATCAACAATTATTATGCTTTTCCCTGAATATCATGGCAGAAACCCCAAGGCAAATCCTGCTGGATAGCATGCACTAAGACTGCTGACACCATCTTAGATTCCAGCAGGATCGGGATGAGTAATGGTATATGTGTTATAAACACAGAAAGCAGCATTATTAGATACAATTCCCTAAAGCAGGAGCTACATTAATGATGCTGCATTAATATCTCCTAAAGAGCTTCAAATTCTAGTCTCAAGCATTTCATAGGTTTTATGGTATTAACTTACTGTGACATCCCTCAGCAGCTGAAGCACAGATAACATTATCTTACAGGTAACAAGCATGCATGTGGGTAATCCATTTAAGTTCTTTCCTGAATTATCTCCCAGTAGCAAATGTGCTTAAAAATTAGTCACTATTTCTGTTGTGTTTTTATCCAAATCCATACGTTTCTTATCATTAGTCAATAAAAGCTTTTCCAAATATTAAGATAAATAAACATTGCCTTAAAGGAATTAATAAGTATATACTTTCTATGACTAAACTCTGTTTCACTACTGAGCTCTGGGTGTCTACATTGACACCACATAACTGTGGTTCAAAACCCTCCTGCCTCTTGTCTGACATCTCTCATGCTATGTACACATGCTTGATGTGGTTTCTCTGGTGTTCACAAGATATTCATGAGGTCTTGATGTGTTTTCTTGTATCGGTGATATGGTTTGCCTGAGATTTATATGAATGTTTTCATTTGCTTTTTTTCAGGGAGGGGCCTGTTTTGAGTTCCTGCTGGTTGAATGGGTATATATTCATCATTGCTGGGAACAGCTCATGATTTCCTGGGATACTAAGAGTAAGAAGAGCAAATGCAAGTTTTGAAAACATTCTGTCTTGGAGAATGACTGGAAAAAACATATGGTGTTTAGATTATTTTATCTGAAAGGCTACCACTTTCTCAGAAGGGCTTTAGAGCCATACACAAGCATACCAACACATGCAACTCCATGCAATACAGATCTGTATGGTACTGACTTGTCACGGGGTAGACAGATGGCTTGGCAATTTGCCAGATGCACTGCCATCTTTCTGACATGAGAAGCATAAATCAAAAATGTTAAAAAATCAGAGACCCATTTTCTCACTTTTTGATAATCTGATTGCTGATCTCCCATTTTAAGAATTCCTGCTTTTCTTTTCTTTTTTTTTTGGGGGGGGTGGGGGGATAAAAACATTTTTTTACATTATTTTCTAATTCCACAGAGCAAGGAATAGGGAGGAAAAAAATCACATTCCTAGGTTTCCTAGATGTTTTAATTCACCTGAGAATATTCCTGCAGTGTCTTTTAACTGTTTCATTAGAAACTTTTCATCTGCTCAGTGTAATCACTAGAGATTAGTTGTAGCTGGTTTAAAATAAAACCACTGTTACATTATGCTCAGTTGAGCAGATTTTCACTGAAGCACATTGATGTTATCTATTCATCTTCAATGCTCAGCTCTGGTTATCATAGAATTGTAGAATCATAGAATGGTTTAGTTTGGAAGGGACCTTAAGGATCATCTAGTTCTAGCCCCAATGGGTTGGATGCTCATGTTTGACATGAAGCATCCAGAAAGCAGGATTTAACGCGCAGAAGATTTACTATGGTGGATTTAAACCCTTGAGGATGGAAGAACTACTATGTTATATTGTACTGTGTCATACCATACCACACTAATCTTCTTCCACTCCCTAGGGCAGATGTTGCACTCAAAAGTATCTCTGAGTTTGGGTAAAATTGAGAGGTCCATTGTGCCTCTTAGAAACTAGATACAAATTAGCCACAAACACTGGATCTATTTTATACGTGGGATCTCACTTGCCTTCCTTTGTTCTCAGTGTCAGCTTTCATAACCCACCTCCTCTTGAACCTATGCCACATAACAAAGAAGGAAGAGCCAAAGCTAGACACGTCAGTATGATATACACAGTGTACTTTCAAAACTCCTTGGTGCAAATCCAGGAGGGTTGTTGAAAAACATGATAGAAGTCTGTTACTTACTATATTCCAGCTGTTGTCATAAAAAAATCATGCTACTTTAAGTAAATGCTAGTAAAATATCACATTCCTTCCTTTAGTAATAAATTCAACAGTGTTGGGAAAATATTACAGGATTAATAATATTTGGGAAGATCTGTTTTTTCATAAAGCAGCTGGACCTACAAGTTTTGCGTTTTACAGCACCATCTTGACACCTTTTGGAGTAGAGCACAGCAGTTAATATCCAGTTGGATATTTTCATCCTTGCCCACACCTTGCCACTGAAGGATACTGGATAAAAATTTTTAAAAGGAGAGAAATTTAAAGTATAGAGGTAATACAGTTGATAGAAGTAGAAACAAACAGCTAGTGATCTAATACATATTCATAGAAAGACAATCTGTCCATATTTTTCAGATATTTGCACTAGCTTCTGTTCTGATCCAGTGCTGTTGTATTAGCTATTCCAAATGCAAAAAATCCTGGTTTCTTCTCTCTTTGATGTTGTGGCATGACTTTAAAGGGAACAGGAAAATGCTGGTAGAGCTTTTATAAGGCTTACTGCAGGATCTGTAAAATTTGTCATCATTAAGATTAATACTTCCATTTGCAAAGTACAAAACATTAAAAAAAAGGACTGGGTTCTATTGCAGAGGAAACACTCACTAGAATATTAGGCTAGGCACAGCACAGATCTTCTGCTATAGATGTAGAGGTTAGGATAGGAAACAGATTAAGCAAAGATCAGTTAATTCAGAGCACATCTTCCTGAAAAAAACAAGAGATCAGGCCAAATTGAAATTGATGTCCAGTGACTTAAATAATTAGATCATAGTCTCATGATACAAGGCACATCATACAATAAACTGAACTGGGGCCACCAAGAATAATGAACAGAGATCTTATTAACTGAGATTCTTCAGGTTTCTAAATTTTACTAAATCATTTTAATGTCACCTTTCATCACTAAGTGGCAAAAATAATACAGTGAAAGCACTCTGTATTTGCAGCACTAGACATACCTAGCATACTCGCTATGCCTCCACAGAGCTTATAAAAATACAAGCAAATATTTGTAAATCAGACCCAATTAATTTATTTTTAATCCTTTCCAAGATTCTTTCAATAATAATATTGGTGCCTTCCCTGGAAATTTTCTATCACACATGGAACATAATTATTTATAAAGCTATAGGAATGTACATGCAAACATGCTTTGCAAATGTGTAGAAAGTATGGGCAAGGTAATAATTTCATTTAGAATAAATGGAACAAATTCCAATCCTTCAGAATACTTAAAATAACACATTATTCTATGTAACAAACAATTTTGGTGTGCTACAGTGCTGCAGTGAATGATAGTTTAAGAATTTGGGAGCAATAGACTTAAGGAGTTCAAAATGTAACCATAGTCAAAATTCTGTGGCTATGTCAAAAAACCTTTTCACACCACTTATCTCCATCTGTTGCACACATATACTTTTCTGGTATACTTCTAGTCTAATCCCGCAAGAGTAAATCCACCAAGGAGAAATTTCACACAGAGCTGAAGAATGATTTTTACAGGAAGGAGGAGTGTGGAATTTTACTGAAAAAGGAGTTTATCATTCCAGTGCTAACAAACCAAGTGAGAGTAAATTCATGTAATACAGTCCAAGTTACAAAAGTTTATAACTTCTGTCTCTGGAAGCTGCATGAAGAATGAGCAGTAAACTGGATTATGGTCTTCCTTACCATAGACAACCTGGTGATATTTTGGTATTTTCTGCCTTATATCCCTTCCTCCTCTTCATTGTCTCTCATTCTCTCCCAAATGTCTAAGGAATAAAAACTTTACCACTGTAGGAGACAAAATAAAAGTTGTGCAGGGGCAGGTAATGAAGGTAAACTGGATTCCTAGCACCTTAAAGGTAAACTCAGTTTCAGTTCTGGGCTCTGTGGTCCCTCATGTATTCCTCAGAGCTGTCTGCAAAGCAGCTGTCCTTGTTCAGTTTAAGCAGATGACATTTACTTCACAACAACAAATATTGCTATAAAGGGCATTACAGTGCTGTAGGGGGACCCCCACCTGTGCAGGACTTGCCAGTATTAAACTTTGTGGTAACTCACTTCATTCTGCAAATTGTTTCCAGCTTTATCTGACTGTTTTGTCAGGTCATTATAAACCTCTGTCTATCCAGCTAATCAGCCAACCAGCCATGTCCCTGTGGCTCAGTTTCATCCCTCTGGCATCCAGCACCCAGCTGGGACTCCTTGGCTAGGAGCATGGTTGCCACTGTTTACATCTATAGATGTAAAAGTGGTGGCTCTAGAAAGTGACTCAAGCCAGCTTGAGTGACTTGAGAAAGCCTCAAGCCAGCTCGAGAAAGTGACTCAAGCCAATCTTCATTCACTGCAAGGTAGCTGTGCTTCTGACATAAACCCCACAGGCAGGTGACAAGAACTTGTGCAGAGACTCAGGTCTCTCTTTAAAGTATATTTTCATAATAACTAAGAAAAGTTGGAAAACTTCGTATTTTTCTTCTTCTGTAATTCATTTTCCTGAGACAACATGTATTTTTAAATAGAAAAATGTATTTTCAACACAAAGCCCTATGCAATATCATTAAAAAGTGGAAGCAAAGTTCTCATCTAAATAACAGTGTTTGTGTGTGATAGGGAAAGCTACTAGTTATGCAAATCTATGTAAAATTCAATGTGCTTTTTATCACAACATTTTATCAAGCCATTTTTTATTTAGGGATGGTTTTCTGGCCTATCAGACCATCCCATGTACAAGAAGTTATGCTATACCACAAGGAGAAGTGACATCAGCAATGACTACTTATACTTAAAGCTAGCAATAGTGACAAAAGTCACACTCTACAACCTGGAAGACTACCTGTCCAAACATTATCCAGTTTCGTAGCCTGGGAATGAGATCACACTAGACTTCCTGCAGAATGTAATTTTGGTTTAGGTGTGTTATTCACTCTTACATAGACATTTGTTTAGGAGGCCAACAATGTCACACACACTTCATGACAAAGGACCAAATGGAGTTCAGTCATTGGTTCCTTCCTCTGAAGTGATGCAGACCTCTGAAGCTAAGTTCAAGCATTTCCTTCTTTTTTTCCAGGTGACTGAACTTGAACTAAAAAAGATGGTAGAAATCTATCTGGAAAAAACAGTAACCTTTACCTTTGTCAGAATTTCTTTTCTAATGAACAGTATACTGAGCCACTAAGTATGTAAGATCTACAGAAATCAGGAATACTTTTCAGCTCTTGTCAAAGCTGGCATCTCCTCAATGACTTCAGGAGAAGAGATGAATTCTCCTTCTCTTCAGGGGCGTCTGCTTGTGGACAATGTTTTGTGCTCAGTGTTTCAGAAGGTAAATGGTCTGTGATGATCCAGGGAGCTTATTCCAGGCCCCTCCTGACACCTCCACTCTTTAAAACTTTTCTGCTAAAGTCTGTGACTGCAATCATATTCCACAAACACTCTGAGAAACTCTAGACCAGCTCTGCGAGGAAATGTATGATGTGCCTTATAGGAAATAAATCCTTCCACGTTTGGAGCAGTCTACTTCAGTCATTAAAATCAGAAGAGTCTAGAACAATATATCCACAAACAGTTAACTTGGCTTTTTCATTAACTGAAGCTGAGAAAATGCTGAGTTAAGTAACAATTAGGTCTTTATCCTCTGTAGTAAAACAAGCAGGTTGTCAGGTTTCCTGTGAACTGTCTGTTCTTTTATGAAACCATGCTCATAAGATTAGTAACATTGCTTTTAACTGACTGGTATGTTGCAAGCAACTGTACTGCCATCTGTCTACACTGTGTGCGGGGCAGGGAAGGCAGGCACATGCTGATGAACCAAGGTGGTAAGTCAGCAATTAATCTCTCCCCAGCACACTGAGATCAATATGCAGTAAGGAGACAACTGAGAGGGTGCCAAGGTATCTGAGAGGTTTAGCTCCTTTTGAAGATGCCCAGGTTTAAAGAATAGAAAAATGCCTGTGAAGGAATATATTATCTATCTGTACCTCATCTTGTGTCAAACAAGGATCTGTTCTTTGCCTCCCTGTTCAAAATGCAGTGACTGCAAACAACAGGGAAAAGCCACCTTCCTGTTTACAGCACACCAAACTCACGTGCCAGACCTGGGAGAAGAATTTCACCACAAAGTGTCTGCATCATCAACATGGAAGTATATACCAACAAACGCTTTTTTGTTTTTCAAAATTGTCTTTTCTTCTTTGCAATTAATTGACTTTTATGTATGTAAATTATATATATAATTGTAGGAACTCAAATACAATTACACATTTCAAACTCAATTCCTTCAAATCAATACAGTCACTATAACTAGCAAAAGAAAAATGTTCCCTCACTTGTGAGAAAAAAAAATGCAACAAATACATTTCACCAGTAGTGACAAAGAGTATTTTACATTTGAACATGCTCACAATTCAGAAAAGTGGCAGTCATAATAATGCTTCAGATAATTGCATCATATTCACAATAAATATGTTATTTGGAAGCAATTCAATTTTTTTAACCAAAGCATATGTCATCTATAATCTCATTATTCATAAATCAGTGACAAGCCCTCAGTTCGGTATTGAAAGAGCTGTATGTCCAAATATGTCTCTTACACATTCAGTGATAATCAACACAGACATTCACAGCAATAACATGAAGATTTAAAGATGTTAAATGTGAAAAACTGTAAAATCTGGATGCTTATCCTATCTCTGTAACAAAACCACCTGAACTTGATGCATTTACAAAACTGGGCTGGAAATATCACAGGAAACAATATTTCTATCAAAGAAACATACTGTGTTATCTTAAAAAATGAGTTACTGAAAGATGTCTTTTCACTGCTCACTCTCTGAACTGTATCCTGATGTTAAACTAACTTGCATTTAATCGAGGTGTTTGCTACTTATAACCAGAATCAAAGAAAAATTCAAAACAATCGAAGAGAACAACAGAGCAAGTAAATCTCCTGATCTGTTACTCTCCTATTCAACACTGTTTTGTTGTATAAAGTTATACCACTTCTTAATTGACTTCTGTTTCCATGATCTTGCAAATATCTGACATTCACGTGTAAAAAAATTTCTACATATGTTTATTTTGTAAGTTGCTTCTGAGCTCCTTTTATTTTCTTTTTAGTTTGAAAGAACAGCTATATTTATTCAAACAAGAAGAAACAACATCATATGATTTACAGGTGCACCTGGAATTTGCCATTGAGAATGAGAGGATTAAAACAAATGCATAAAATAACAGTGAATATGATATTGTAAACATTACCAAATAGTGAGTGAAAATCCCCTTCCTGCCATCAAATCACAAAATTGATTAAAGAATCTAAATGTTATCTATAAATAAATAAATAATTTCCTTAAGGAGCTTATATATTGCATTGGGAGAATTTTAGGTAGTTTGCAGCTGTTTTGTACCCCCTGTAAGACCTCAGCTAGCATGGCAGCTCTCCCCAGCATACTCCTTGCCCAGCCACATGCCTTCACCTACCACCAGGGAAGTAGTTCTCTTTCCAGCCCCCAACTTACAAATCAGAACTGACCATTATTTGTTGCTAAACAAATAGAGGTTTTCTTATTACCGCAGTTGTTCTAATGGACCTCAAAAGAGCTCAGGGTGTTCTCAGGCCAGAAGTTGGACAGCACTGATGGAAAATTTTCCCCTGAGGGCTTTGATTTCCATGTTACAGTGTTCATGTAGATGTACAATCAGAGAGCAGTCAACAGGATGCATTTGCATTGTATCTGCAAGCATCCCATAGCAAACAATATGAACTGGACATCAGTCACCTTTAAAACCATGGTTATTGCTCAGTCCTGCCTGTCTCCTAGTGTCATTACTTATGTGCTGAGAACTTGACTCCCTGTGCAAACAGAACAGCTGACTGTGAGACAGAGGATCATACACAAACTCACACATACGTATTACTCTTAGTAAGGACACCAGTCTTTACTCAGCCTTCAAGGACACCAGAACTTTTTGTTGGGCATCAAGTTCAGACAGTGCCCAATAAATGTTCTTGCAGGAGAAACAGCCATGGCCAGAGGATTCTGACTTGCCAGTAAATTACTGAATGACACATCTTTCTTCTAGAAACACAGCTGGGCCCAAATTCTGGCCAAGTTTAGTCTGAAAGGTCTGACGGGCATCATTTGTTTAGCAGGTCAGGAGCCATTGAGTACACTCTGTTATCCCTTGCTGAGCAGGTTGCCTGCAGTTGGACATAGACATTCGTGGGCTGTCACACCACGAACTGAGTCTCCTATCAAATTACTGCCCTCAGTCCACAGATTGAGTGTGCTGGTTCAGTTACATTTTGTGTTTTCCATGCAAACTGTGGTATTTAAATTTGGGTCCACCCTGAGGATCCTAACAGGACATAATTAGAAGGGCCATGCCTTGCCTAGGGGCCAACCACCCAGGAATTGTGGGTAGACTGCAGCCTTCCTTGGGGTAATGTTTCCAAGAGTCTCTTTGATGTGATTTACACCCACAGAAGCGCACAGTAAGAGCATGGAGGCTCAGACCCTCTGTGATGTTTGTGCAAGTGGGCACAAGGATAGAAACTCTCTTTGTTCCCTGCCCTCCCCTGCTCCCAAACTCAGCTTTCAAATGTGGGTGCTGGACTGTGATGGCACTTTTTGGCACCTACAATGGTCTGATTGATGTGTTTTAGGATCAAATTGGGTAGCTTGTTTGGAGACTGAGATATTTCATGTAGGGTCTTATGTTTAAAAATTATTTGGGTGTTAAAAGTTCAAAGTGGTTTCAAATGATCTGCACCTTAAGAAGAAGCCTGCAAGTAAGCAATTAGAATTTCATTTCTTTTGGTGACACCGCCACTGAAAGCTTCATGACAAAGCTTCCTTACTTGGAAAATGGCAATAACACCCTGATCATTTGCTGTATCAAGCGTGACATGAGCAGTATCATGTTGCTGAGTAGTTTGAAGCCATTATCTTGTTATGATGCCATATTTTATTCCAACATTCAACATCTTATGGCATCTTTGCTACCTTAAGAACCAAAAGTGGTACTTTGGTGTTCCTTTACAGTAAGGTCAGAGAGTGTACAACTACTACATCAGATTAAGAATTAGCAACGAAGGCTCAAAAGTAACAATCTATTACACAAAATTCACAAAGAACATGTCTTCACTCTCCAGCTTCCAAATAGTTAACCTTAATATCATCACCATAATTTCAGAATTTTTATTCCTACTCCTCTTCTAAAAGACATGATTGAAGGCAAAAGACTAATAGTTATTAATATTGATGGTTCCCATCAGCCTCACCTGGAAGCTCATCTAAATTGCAGTAAAGCTCTTGCTTAATTGTTATTTCTCTAATTATCAAGTGCTAATTTATTCCAACTAAATAAGCTACCTTTTTCTTAACATGTAGGGAGAGAGAAGTTACACCTTTTCAGCTGTACCTTGTTGTTTCATCACCTGTTGTTTCCATCACACATCCTCCTTGTCTCTCACTGACAGTAGCTTTAGGTACCACGTTGCACTCAGAGTGTTCCATGAGGGGAGCTCTGTACCATATCCCTACAATCAATACTGGGCACTAGGCTGGACCAGGGGCTGGAGAAAAACAGAGGCAGGTGGGTGTAGGATATTTATGTTTCAAGTTGTCTTGGCTACGAACAGCCTGGAGAGAAGGGCATGGGTTGGGGGGGGGGGGGGGGTGGGTGTCGGGGTGTGTGCGTGTGGG
>JAVSBS010006286.1:74590-87261 GCA_033124195.1 Coracias cyanogaster | reverse complement strand
GGGAAGTAGAGAATAACTTTGTTTTCCTTTGCTTCCGCGCGCGGATTTGCTTAGCTTTGCTTCTATCATTATTATTAAACTACTTTTTTTTGTTTCTCACCTTATTTTCCTCCCCTTTCTTTTTTTTGCTCTGCTGAGGAGGGGAAAGAAAGAGGGGGGTGATAGAGAGGCTTGGTGGGTATCTGGCGCTCAGCCAAGGTTAACCCACCACACTGCTTCAAATGATTTCTTATTGTGCCTCCTCCTGCAATGTTTTAAGACCCTCTTTAGGTCTGCTGGACACAAGCATCAACACGCCCTCACTCTGCCAGGCAGCTTTCTTGCAGATACATTCAGCAGTACAAGTCTTGTCAGTTATTACTGATATACTCATCCCTCTTTGAGCTGGAGGACAGAGTTTAGGCATATTTAAAATATCAAGTCTCCCATTACACACTCAACTTTGTAGAAGCTTGCTGGCTGTGACACTCTGCTTTCTGGCATCAGCAACTTAAAGAATAATTCATCCTTTGTCTCCTGTATTATTTTTCACCTTGCCAAGATGCAGCAGCTCTTTTCAGAAGACCGTTAGTCATCTGAAGAATCGTGCCCACAAACTCCAGTAGAGCACCTCCAAGACAGCCAGGAAACATCCCCTTGGGATTCAACTAGTTCTCTTGTTCTGTGATCTGAACTGCCTCTTTCAGACACTCCCAGGGAGAAGAGTTAAATGTCAGCGTTGAATGTTGCTTTTCAAAGACAGCCACATCATTAATCATTTTGAAGTAAACAACTCCTGCACAGCACAGTAGAATGATCTAGGTGCTTCTTGTACTATCTATAAATTGGTGGCTTTGTCTGTATTCTCTGGTTACTCTGGTGGATAGTCAGTAAAATATGAGCAAAGCTGATTTACTGACATATATCTTTATGGCAAAACCAATTCCCAACACTTAAATCACATAATGGCCTTACCACTCTCTTTTATTTCAGCAATATTTGGACATGGTCACATCTCTGTTGAAGGTGATGAAGACATGATGAGATATAATCTGACTGCAATTGTGTTCCACTGTCCTTATATTTAATGGTCTACCATTTTCTTCCTCTTCCCTCAGATTTCTATCTGATTTTCCCCATTTTTTTTCTTACTTTATTACAAGTTCTCTCCTTACCTTCCTCTTCAATGATTTTTTTTGGTAAAATTCTTCTTTCATGCACTTTTCCTTAACCAAGATAGCTCAGCACAATCATCTCTTCTTTTATCAGGAAGAAACCAAGGAATAACAGTGAATAGCCAATTTAAACAGTCAGGAGTTTAAATGGGTCGTAGATGCTTTTCATAGTTCATCCAAACTGGTCCTATGAGCTGGCAGAAAGAGAAAGTTTCTGCAGACGTCATTATTGATGGTATTAATGATCTCATTTCCTCTGACGTAGGAAGCACAGCAGTTAGTGGTCAAGGTGGCTGGGAGTAAGGTATTTTTTAAACAGAAGACGACCAAATGACCACACAGCCACTGCTGCTAGTTTAGAGGGGAAAAAAGAAAACTGCACTTTTGCTTGCATTTTTGCACTGTCTCAGGGAAAGTACTATTACTATATGTGTTATTTTTAACCGAGACAAAATATCCCTGTGCTTTGTGACACTCTGTGTACATTTGAATAAACTGTGTGCATTCAAACTGTGATAGAAACTGTATGGCTATGGTTCATGACCTGAAATCTCTGTTTCATTCCATCTCTGAGATGCTCCTATTCTGTAAAGTTTTAGAAGGACTACTAGAGCACATATCCTGCTGTCTTTTTCAGATAGGACTATATTTCTACTAGGACAAACCAACAGTGGCTTTGATTCACGTCATGCAAAAGAGGACAAGTGAGAGCAGATTTAAACATTGTTATACTGAATTACCATAGTAATCTCTCTGTTCTCTTGAGTTTTAAGCAGCAATGCATGTTGGGTCTGGATCATGGGATAAATACAGTGCTGATATAAGATGAAGGAAAAGCAATTCTCCTGGCCCAGTGTTCTTCATGCAGAGATTCACTGCATGATGGCAAGGAGTATTTCAGTCTGTCAATAGGCTGATTGTTGTAATATTTATCATTGTGGTACTTATTTGTTTTGCTAAAGGAAATGCTTCAGCAGGGAGCACACTCACAGTTTGGCACAACACAGAGCGTGCCCACATTCCAGACAATGATGGTTTACTTAGCTGTGCGGAGGAGGCTGTTTTCAGCTGGCTGTTTACAGCACCTTTTTTTCCTGAAAAAGGGGAAACATAGTAATACCATGGATAATCATGGACTTGAGCTTCCTGATTTCTCCATCAGATCCAATTTCTTCCAAAACAAAATACCTCAAAACAGCCAGTGGGCAACAAGGTGTGTATTTATGCACTGCTGTCGTAAGCTGTGGATCAGTTTTTCACAGTGAATTTCCCAGCTCAGTATTACAAACCCAGGCACAGTAGCCTTAGATACAGTCTTCAGGCTGTTACTCTAGCATACTTTTTCTCCAAAACCTCAGATTTACTTTGCATAGGAGTTTGGTACTTTGGGCACTAAAATACTAATGGATCTGCTGAGGATATTTGCAGGTCTTTTTAGGGGATGAGATGGCTGTGAGGTGTAGAAGTTGGGAATGGCTCAGCAGGGAGATGAAAGAGGGTATGACCAGGGTTTGTACAGCAATGAAGACAGTGGAGAAAGTGAGGAAGAAGGGGTTCACATATATTCTCCACTAGTAGAACAGGGCTCAGTTTAAAACAGGTAAACGTCACTTTACAGTGCAGGCAGTGCACTTGGGAAACATGCTGCCGCAGGACCCACAGTGGGGAATCAGGGCAAACTTCCAGGTTCACAACATATTAGACAAAATAGAGCAAAATAGGTCCAAAAAAGACACCACTGGGAACGGGCAGATATGTTTCCCCTGGCATCCCCAATTCAACAGATGTATTTATACAATTGTTAATGTTAATCTAGAAAAACTAATCTCCCTAGGATGCCTTCTACAGAACAAACAGGGAGGATCCTGTCTCTCCACAGTGGCTCTCTAGCAAGCTCAAGGAGGCTGGCTCCTTTAGGCTGAAGTTAGCTTTAGTTTAAATCTCTCCTCAGATAAAGAAAAGTTAATGTAATGACCCCATGACATAAGTAAAAAAGTCATAGAGTAGAAACAAAAACCCAACCCTTTGAGTTGTTTTTAGAGCAAAATAAACATGTAAATCTCAAATGAATCAATGTTAAGTTTTTCTCCCACCATGTCAGCCATCTACTAACATAAAAGCAGAGTTTGGCCACAGTGGTTCAGCTACCTCTTTGGCAACAAGATTTGAGAAAATTCCACTATTTCAGCAAAAGTTGCCAGTATCTTGACCCAGGTTCTGCATACTTTTGACTTCTGGGAAACATCACTGCTAGTCTTGCTTTAGCTAGTGAAAGAGAACTAAGGGGATCACTTTTTTTTTACATCAGTTTCAGGAACGAGATTATAGCCTTTGGTTTGGAAATTACTTCCAATATTCATTTTAATCCATTTATTTGAATTTAGCAGAGCTAACTGCTTCAGCAGTCAGTTATTTTTTTATCCACTAAGCCCACACTGCAAAGTATTTTGATACACTGCCTTTCAGTTTATACTTGTTCACAATAACTCCAAATTCCATGTTGAATGGCAATCTATGTGTAAGCTGTCTGTGAAGTGGAATGATATCCCCTTACTGGAAAGTGTACCATACATCATTATGACTCAGTTAGAAAAACAACAAAAACTGTCTTGGTGTTTTGATTTGTCAGCTCTGCCGTGTGATGTTAACTAGTCTTGATAATCCAGGACAATAACAGAGACTGCCCATTTTAAGTTTTCTTTGTACCATTCTTTGTGCCAGAACTGCCAAATTCATTGTCACTCCCCTGCCTCTGCCCTACCTTTCAGGTCTCTATGTCTTTCCCGACCTCTAATTAGCATAATTTTATCACCTAGAGAGGAATCCTGTTTCTAGCTCAGACTATCTCTGGCTGCAAAGTGTGGAAAGGGTACAAATATAAAAATATGTACCCATAATCAAACATACTCATATACAATAATAATATACCAACAATATAATTGTGTAAGACAATGATCTATGGCAGTAACCTCCCTTTTCCACCCTTTACCCACACTGCACAGTTGTAGAGTCCCCCCGCACTGGTGATTACTTTTAGGTAGAAAAGAGAGATAGAAAACAGTTCTACCCATGGGACACTGTTCTTTATACTGATCCTAAAAGAGACAAAATCTTTATCCTCTCCCTCTTCAGAACCAGGTGGTTTGAGCCTTCCTTCCTTCCTAGGAAAGATTTTTCATGTGGAAGGATGCTTTCTATATTTACTTCAAACTTATTTCGCCAAGCTGTGGTGTACAGAGTAGTCTATTGACTTCCTGCTTCATGCCTTGCTATGAATCCAAGATCAGCACAAGTTGCTTGCTAGTGCTGGGATTTTTTGATACGATGAATTTCACCAAGTGTACAATTCCAAGAAGTCTGTCTCACAGGCTAACAGGAAGTGAAGGAAAAACCAGCACATTAAATGAAAAACATTCTCTTGACTGCTGTCAGTATAAACTGAATTTTCATTGAAACTAGTCACAAAAAGTCATCCAGAAAGGATTCAGAAGTAAAATTAATCATCAGCGTGGTAAAGCTGTCTGCAATAAGTCGTCTTTGTATGTTCCAACAATGTAGACAGTTAGTTTAAAATAATAGTCACTGGAAACCAAAACAAATGTGACTGATGTTGACTTCATATAAGTGGAAATGAAACAACACAAGAATTAAAAAATGCTTCAAAGAAAAACACATCTGTTTGTCCAGTAACCACCTCTCACTCTACAGGAACTCCTTCTTTTTCTATTCCTGTTCTGTTCTGCATCACCATCCCAAATGGCATCCTGGTTTTCTTTAATTTTATTTCATATAAGCCATTTTTTAATGGCTTTCTTTTGCTTAATTTTTAGAAATCTAAATGGACTGCTATGAGCATATTCATCAGTCTGATCATTCATTTTGCCTGCAGGAATTCCTTGAGCCATATAAACAGTTTTGTTTCAGACAGCTTCTTCCCAGAATATAGACAGGGAACTTGGTTAACAATTGCATGTAGGCTATGGACATACACCTTCCTGGGCTGCAGCTGCACCAGTTGAAGAGGTTACTGAAGCAGAACCTCACCCTCTTGTGCTCTTCACTTTCTCTCTGTGGCCCCTAACCAACATCCATCAAAAAAAAAATGAGTCCATTTTAAGAATTCAAAGAAGGGACCACTGTTACAGCAGCTTATTTTGACTGAAACAAGTTATGGGAAGTCACATGAGGAGCCTGGCAAGCAGATCAGAAGGGATGATAACTTCCAGTAGCAGAGTGGAGAGGAGGCTGGGACACTCACTTCTTTGTTGGCATAGCTACAGCTGGAAAAGAGCATGCATCCATAGACTTCCACAAATGCCAGCTGCAGGAGAGGAGATGAGAAACCCAGAAGAAATGCCATATAAGCATGTCAATGCACAAGCAGTCTGAAGCAAAACATCTTGGGCTTGTAATGAACTTATTCCACTCAAGACGTGGAGCTTTGCCATTTACTTTTATGACAGAAATAATTCTGAGTTCTCAGGCTGACTTGAACTGTGGTAAATGAAAAGATAGTTTATCACACATCATAAGATGAGTGTCAACTTGCTAAACCACATAATTAGATCATGTGTCTGAGTCTTAAATTCTTACTTATGCACCTAAAGAAATAGATCAAATTTCATAAGCACTGGGAATCCAGGCATCTCCTGTTGACTTAGTCATTCCAAAGGCAACTGTAAGGTACTCAGTTTTTGGAAAATAAAGCCATTTATATCCTTGCATGAGGGCCAAGGAACTTACTTTTAAATACATTTGTGTTAATCTTTTGGTCTGTGCAACTGAATGCAAGGAAATAAAGCCCACTTAGAAAGGCAAACTTTAAATGCTGTCTCACTTATTCTAAAATATCATAAAAACTGTAAGAGTACCCAAATAGACTAGATTTTACAGCAGCACATTGTTTTGGATGACTGTGGCAAGATCTTAGCCTAGTGTAGTTATGGTTAAATTTCTTCTAAGCACATAATATTTTCTTCAGAACAGAAACCTGTTATTCCCATCAAGTGCAAATCAGTCTCTAATTTCTAAATCTAAAAGGTGTGTCAATCACTTCAGCAGCTGTTATCTTTCAGATACAGGTAAGACATCTCTCAGCCTTTATGTTTAACCATAAAAGAAACTACTTAAATAGCCAACAGCAATCTCTGAATCATGCAATGACATTTTGCCTCTTTGTTTTTACTGTATCATTCATGTTGTATTTAGAGGTGGTGCTGCCCCACTGTCAGAGATGGAAGGCTTTGTGGTGGTTTTGTGCTTTCTACTCAGAAGTTTCGTGAGGGTGAGGTAGAGCAATTACTCTAACAACTTGGTGGTTTCTAGATTTGAATGTGCTTGTAATGGAGACCTAGCTGTGTTTAGCCATATCAGTTACCTTGTCCAAGTTCAGTGTGTGATTGGTGTCAGCTGTAAAAAGCTGTGGAGCATAGTGTAGTGAGTATGATTCAACAAGTACGTGCTTCTGTGTATTCGAGGCTTCTGAGCTTGCAAAGAATAGAGACAGGGAATGGGGGGGGGGTGAAGTTCTAAATAATAGAAGATATATAAATAAAAAGTCAACACTCTGCATGTACTTGCACATACTTAGTCTTTTCCATTACATCAAAACTATGTACAATATGCCATAGCGTACTCATTTTTACAGGCAAAGTTGTAGATATTACGGTATATCACTTTCCAGTCCTCCTGTCCTTATCTCCTTTCCATATGCTAGTGAAGTCAGTGGTGCAGAAACAGATCCTCTGTTCACAAAGTTCATTCATCAAGCACCTGCATATAATAGGAGGGAAAGGCAGCTGTGAACCGTTTTTATTGTTTCTCCAGACCCAGATCAGCCAGTGTCTCATAGTATCTGGAGAGATGAGGGAGCCGTAGCCTGTGTTTCCTCATTTATGCTGCCTCAGTTACGCTGCAGAGATCTCATGGGGAAAGCTGTGCTGGCTGAAATCTGGAAGGAGCTAAGATGATGCGCCTTGCCCAGACAAATAGTGCCCTGACATCAACCAAGTCCTATTGGCCCCTATGCCCAAACCTGTTGTTCTCTCTCCACTTGCCATATGACATCATCAGGCAGTAAAAACCCAACTGAAAGTCTGTTCAACCCAGTTTAATCTAGAATTGAACTTAACCATTTGCTTCAAATGTGCATTTTGTTGGATCCCCCTCCACCAAATTTTTGTATGTATACATATACTTTCAGTTGTATATTTGTGTACATATATATATATAGTCATAGAATTGTTTGGGTTAGAAAAGACCTTTAAAATCATTGAGTCCAACTGTAAACCTAACACCACCATGCTCTCCAATAAACCATGTCCTTAAGCACCACATCTACACATGGTCTTATAAACTTCTCCAGGAAAAGTGACTGCCACTTCCCGGGGCAGACTGTTCCAATGCTGAAGAAATTTTTCCTAATATCCAATCTAAACCTCCCCTGGCACAACATGAGGCCCTTTTCTCTTGTCCTATCACTTGTTACTTGGGAGAAGAGACAGACCCCCACCTCATTACAACCTCCTTTCAGGTAACTGCAGAGAGTGATAAAGCCTCCCCTCAGCCTCCTTTTCTTCAGACTAAACAACCCCAGTTCCTCCAGCTCGTTCTCATAAGACGTGTTCCAGACCCTTCATCAGCTTAGCTGCCCTTCTTTAGGCAGGCTCCAGCACCTCAATGTCCTTCTTGTAGTGAGCAGCCCAGAACTGAAAACAGTATTTGAAGTGTGGCCTCACCAGTGCTGAGTACAGGTCACTTCCCTAGTCCTGCTGGCCACACTGTTTCTGTTACAAGCCAGGATGTCATCGGCCTTCTTGACCACCTAGGCACACTGCTGGCTCATATTTAGCCAGCTGTCAACTAATACCCCCAGGTCCTTTTCCACCAGGCAGCTTTCCAACCATGCTTCACCCAGCCTGTAGCATTACATGGGGTTGTTGTCACCTAAGTGCAGGACCTGGCACTTGACCTTGCTGAATGCTTGTATGCATCTGCACACACACATACATAAACATAACAATTAGTTACTAGCATTATAGATGAACCAAAGTGACGTCTGTTATCAGGGAGGACCTGTAATCTCAGGGACTGCTTACAGCTGGAAAAATATTCAAAGCAGCATGATGTTCTTGCCAGTCTTCTCCCTCATCTCCCCTCATATCTTGACTCATAATGGTTATCCCCTGTTTCAGTGCACTAACTGTGCTGGAATACTGCACAGGTTCGTGCAGACCATGTCTAAAGCAGAAGCTTTTGGACCAGCATAAAGTGAGCTCTTCCTAACTGGGAAACGTGACCATGTATTTGATAGTGTTGTCCCTTGCTAGAAAAGCAAGTGTTGTTACAGGAATAGGAGGACAGTGGCCTGACTTCCCACCTGCCATTGTGTTTGAAAAGCAAACACCCAAGCTGTACTGGATCCGTGAAGCTCAGATGGAGGGAGGGGAGCTGGAATAGAAATCCTTCCCACTTTTTACTGTTTTCTCTTTCAGTACCAACCGGCTCAAATCAATTCAGCACCAGCTCAATTCAGAACCAGACAGTTAAGGTCTGGAATGGGGACATATAAATGGATAAATGGGTAAAATGGATAAATTTGAACTGAAATGCATTGTATCTTAACTGTATGCTGCAAATATTTTATGTAAGTGTTTGAAGTGGAAATTACCTGATTCAAGCAACCAGTGGGGTTAGCATGAATTAAGTTAAACATGGCATTGCTAGCCGGTCAAGGGAGGTGATTGTCCCTCTTTACTTTGCACTGGTGCAGCCCCATCTTGAGTACTATGTGCAGTTTTGGGCACCACAGTACAAAAAGGATATAAAGCTACGGGAATGTGTCCACAGGAGCGACACGAAGTTGGTGAAGGGTTTAGATGGGATGCTGTATGATGAGTGGCTAAAGTCACTTGATTCATTCAGGCCAGGTTCTGCCTCTGGAACATGAAGCCAATGGGAAAAACAAAACATTCTGCTAGGTTGTGACTCATTCACAGATCAGCTCTAACTCGAGGCCCACAGCTCAGGGCCCAGCACTTCACTTCCTCAGCTGAGACACAATCATTGATCATTAATGTCCCGCCCTAATGTGCCAAAGAGATGCTGTCTGGAAGGTGAGACAAAGCATTTAATTTTGCTTTCTATTTGCAGTGCATTATAGGCAGGTGTATCTGGCTAGTAACCATATCTCGCCTGACTCTTGGCATCATCATATAAAATTATTGATAATTTTCTGACTATGTGAGCATTTAATCTGGGCTCACAGGTGGATTTAAACACATAACTCATGTTTAATTGCTTTGAATGCATCTAATTTCCAAATGTGATCCCTCTTGGCTTTTACTCAGCCACTTTAAGGCCCTGCAAGCACTTCCATTTTCTGTCCATCAGACTTCTCAACCTTAACACAGCATGTCTCTACCTAGTACTGGTCTGCTTCTCCCATCTGATCTTGTAGGTGGTTTTGGAGAGTTTACACTAATGAAGTATCATCATAGTAGAAGTACTTCCAATTTTTTGCCTCAGATCATATTCGTCTCCATCCTTCTTTTCCCACTGAACTACAAGAAAAGCACTGAACCGCAATGTAAGAGAATTAGGCTCATTTTTATCCTCTTCGGAGTGACCTTTGCATGTCCCAAGCATTTAGAGTTGACGATAAATTCCAGGCAAAAGACTAATCTGAGATCCTTTTTAATGATCTGAATAATAACCACATGTTCATTAGGTTACAGAGAGAGAATGAATTATTTTACAGACTCTCGGGTGGGGTGTTCCCATGGCAGTGGAAGCATTGTGCTTGCTGTAGTTCTTGACTGCTTGACTATGTCACATGGAAGGTTTACTTCTGGGAGAGGAATCTCTCTTCCTTAGCTCACAACTTTTCCAGGCTCTGCCCTCTAAAATACTACTTTTTGCCATAGGCTCTCTCAGACCATCTAATAGTTCTGTAGTTTAGTGGTTATCCAGGAGGTAAGAAATAATGCTTCCTATTCTTACAGGAAAAGTAAAGGAATTAGTTGTCACCGTCTTCCTTTTTTCTTGTTTCTGCTAGCCTACATGTTGCTGCAGAAAGGTCACCATGGCTGTAATCTGTGTGAATTTAGCAGAGCACAGGCAACTGGAGATGGAAGACACCTCAAGGTAGTAAATTCTTATTAAAAATCACCAATTTCCTACAGTTTGGAGACTGGGAAGAGGTGGAATTTCAGAGAATATTTCCTTTGGTTTATTTATAACTACACTGGCTTTTGTGGATCCAGCTGGTTAAGGATTTAGACCTCTACATATATTTTGAAAGGAGGGTAGGATTCTTACCTTTCAGGCAGTGAAGTTAAGACATCTAAAAGTGTAAAGCTGCAGTATAGCAATGAAAATCCCATCATGAGCATCAGTCTTCTAGGAGTCTAATTCGTGTCAGTCTACGTACTTTTTAAAAGTTTAACCCTGCAGCTGTAGGTCACAGTCTCTCCAGGACAGGGAGCAATTATTTTGTCTGTCTGCAGAGCAGTATCTATACCTACAGCAATAGTGAATGCAGTGGCATTCAGCACCTTACTATCAATTTAAATGTGAAGTTTGCCACCTGGCCTAGAAGCATTTGTTTCTTCTGTCTTTCCCCTCTGCGTGTACTGTTACACTTTGTCTGAGAGCAAAAGATTCATCACTATCTCCCTCCAATGGTAAACTTTGGTAATTACTTTCGCAGAAAGAAAAAAAAAATCAAAGATACTTCAGTGCCCACTATTTACAGGTTTTTTTCCAGTCTGATGAGTAAAGGGAAAGTCTGACAATTTTAAAAGTCAAATACTTATTGGAACATGAGTCACTTCTAAGGAACAATTCTCATTTATTATGTAAGTTTTTATCTATATACAATACAATCTCAGGATTGAGCCAGAGAGTCATTCAGGTTGAGTGGTAGCTCAGGAGGTCTCTAGTCCAACCTCCTGCTCACAGCAGGGCCAGCTGTACAGTCAGACCAAGCTGCTTAGGGCTATGTCCACTCAGGTGTGGAGAATGCTTGAAGGATTCAATTGTCCTCGGCATGAAAAAGATTTTCCTTGTACCCAGCCTGAACCTCTCCTTTCAGCTCATGTCTCTTGTCCCTTAGCCTCCCACCATGCAGCACAGTGAAGACCCTGGCTGCAACTTCTCAGCAACCTCCCCATGGGTGCTGTGGAGCTGCTGTTAGTCCCCTAGCGCAATCTCTTCCCCAGGCCAAACCAGCCCGATCCCTTGGACACCCCACACAGGAAGAGTATTCTGACCCAAGCACTTCAGGGGCTCACACTGAGCTCACTTCTGTCTGTCCATGTCTTTCCCATGCAGAGAGAGATCCCAGCTGAAGGCAGTACCTGCGTGTGATCTGATGAGCACTGAGCTGAGGGATCACATAATGTGGTGTCTGTGCTTCTTCTAATATAATGAAATATCAGGCCTGAGAAGACCTCATCGTGTTTCTTCCATGTTAACATGAATGTCTGGACATATCTCTCCTTCCAGCATCTGGACGAAGACAGCCAGCAGCAGGATCCCACTCATGGCCAGAGGGCAAGGGAGAGTTGCCTCTCCCTGGGAATAAGTATTTGCATAGCAGCCCTGGTCCCTTACAGGACGTTTCCTTTCAGAGTGTGGAGAGAGGCTGGGCCAGGGCAGAAACTTTCACTCAGAGAATGTATCCTTTACCAAAATATGTGGAAAATATGAATATAGCTCAGTTGAGAACACAGATCGTACAAGTCAAGGTCAGGTCTTGCTGTGGTTTCACCATTTCCCGGTAGCAGTTGCAAGAATTTCCATGTTTTTCTGATCTGAATTTCATTTGGAAAGTATGTAAATGGCTATTTTCATTGCTTGTACCAGCTTAGTCAGAAACTCATGCTGAGGAAGTCGGGCATTTTCCAGAATTTTCACAAATAGTAAAGCTGTCATAGTTCACTCAAGAGATGCTAAAAGAGACAAAAAGTTTGATAGCATAGCTGTGAAACAGCTCAGAATGACAGAGTTCCTGGTTGGGACAATTCAGTGTGTGGCACCGGGACGCCTGTATGAGGTAGTAAAAGCCATTATTAGACTCCAGAGCATCTTCATTACAAGCAATACATTTTGCTTTCACTACTGATACCCTATTGTCCTCATGTCTTGCTGTAACTTAGTCAGTAATGTGGTAATGTAGTAAATAATAAATCACTAACATTTCAAATTATTAAATACTTGCTACAAAAAAAATTAAAATAAGTGTATGAAGTTTTTCAAATAGATTCAAATACTGTGCTCACATAGAGTTTGCAACTTATTTCAGGGATTAAATTGATGTATTTGGCATATGTCTGTGTATGCATAATGTAAGATATGGAATAAAATTTGAGGGATAATTTATTCACAAAATCTAATTTGACAAAAGAAATTTTCAGAAGCAGCTCTGAGAGTTGCAAATCCTTTGTGTAGTCACTGTCAATAAGACTGAAGTGTCACTCCAGCTGTCTCTAGCAAAGAGCCGTCATCTATGACATA
>JAVSBS010006286.1:21329-70876 GCA_033124195.1 Coracias cyanogaster | reverse complement strand
TCATGAAGACCAATCATCAACCCAACACTACCATGACCACTACAACATGTTCTGAAGTTCTACATCTACATGTTTAGGAGAGGTAGAGTAAGGTACTAAAAGACCAATTGAGCTCACTTTATAATGCATGTAAGACATCCCCAGAGGTAATATTTGGGCAAAATTTAAGACTGTTGGTGTATATGCAGGCACACTGAGAGGCCTTGACTGAGAGCCAGACCCTGGCTCTCTATTCCACTGATTGTGCAGAAAGCCTAAAGAAGGAATTCATCAAGATCTTCCCCATTGCTTACACCCCCAAGACCTGGTGGACTGACAGAATAAAAAGAACCTGGTGGTGTTCCTTGGTGAGAGGAACAGCATGATGAGATAAGATCATCTGAGACATCAGTACTAAAACTGGCATTAATGCCCATTAATATAAGGATGAGTCAGGGGCTGGTTCCCTTAGGGTCCCAGTGATAAAGGGAGGTAGTAAGCTCAGAAGACTATCCAGCATATCTTTCATCTGAGTAACCTTTTGGATACCCTCTTTCTATTGACTACAGAGGAAGTATGATAGGCTTATGCAGCTGTTCATTGTTCACTCTTATCTTTACCACCTTAAATAACATGGTATTATCAGCAAATTTTGGCACTTCACTTCCCAGCCCCTTTCCAGAGCATTTCTGGATATGCCAAGCACAGGGCTGAGCACAGTTGCTTGTAGATCTCCTTTAATGACATCTTCTGTTGTGAAAAGTTGGCATAACTCTGTGGGTATTATAATATTTTTTGACCTGTAGAGATGCTGAAGCTAAGTACATAGCTGCGGTTCATGCCAGCAGTTATACCACTCTGCCATTAAATAACCACCAATATCTAAAAATGTGTGTCCCACTTCATGCCCCAGTGCAATATTTGCCCAATTTTTAAGGCAACTAAGTGGAGTATCCCACTACAACCACGTGCTGTGCTCTCACTGTGTATCTGATTTCCCACTACCTCGCAGGACAGGAGGGCAGTAATATAGGCCTGTGAAAAATAGTGCTACTCCTCTACCAGTGTGTTTTGTTCTATAATTTCTGTGTAATCTGTGTTTGCATTACAGTGCCTAATCAATTGTCTTCCTACCACAGAGTTCCCAATAAATAGTGTCTTCATTGAGGGCTAAGCATAACAAATTCTCCATCCCATTTCTTGGTCTTCTTACAGTTGTGTAGAAGTATGAGTATCATTGCTCTGGTTGTCTTTCTGGCACTTTATTTCAACAGTACTGTGCTTTCCACTTTTTGTTTGATGAGTTTCATCTTCTTGCAGATATTTCATGGAGGACAGAGAATGCAGGGGAAACGCTATTGTAAACCATTTGCTTTCCCATACCTAATGACTTTCCCATTAGAAATCCATTTCCCATGGCTTAAAAGGTCATCTACAACCTTGCTTTTCAGGGCCAGCAGCTTGGTTTGGATGAAGCTTGTTCCTTCTGTAAAGGTTCCCCTTAGACTGTATCAAACATCTGATGAACTGGAAACCATCAACCTTCCAGAAATCCCCCCACCTTCTCTTTTGCATCTCTTTTCTTTCTCCATGAGGTAATTCAAAGGACATTACTGTAGAAGTCCTTGCTTTCAACAGCCTAACCCTCTGGATCTGTAACTTCTATCCTGCCGTTTGCCAGATACACAAATGGACCACAGCTGTTGAGTCATTGCCAGCACTTCGTACAGGCCTGCCAAAGCACTTTGCAAGGTATATCAGCTGGGCAATGGGATAGAAGACATGGGGATTTTGTATCCTTGAAATGCAAACTTGTTGTTTGTTAAAACTGTGACTACTTGTCCTGGTTTGAGTTAGAACAGTACCAATTCTGTTCAGTGATATTACTTTTCATCTGAGTCTCTTCTAAGTAGCTGCACTTTCTGAAGTTAATGGCATATTTTTGCAGACAGTGTCTGCTTCTAGCAGTGATAACACTCAATGTTTAGAGTTACTACCAAGGATCGATATGCAGACCAAGGCCACTGCTAAATCTTGTGTACCACATTGAGAGGTGCAGATGGTGAAAAGCTGTGTCAGCAAGGAGGAGGGGCCAGGACAGGTGACCCTAAACTGACCAACAAGGTATTCCATCCCATAGATGTCATATTCGGTATAAAGCTGAGGGATCACGAGGGTCAAGCTCTCTTCTTCAATGGCCAGCATCTGAGGAGGACTCTGTCTGTTCTGCCTTCAATCCTGATCTGTGTGTTCCAGAATCCAGCTCCTGAATCGACTCCACAGCATCAGTGGTGATATAATTACCACCAGGGGGCATTGGGTTTTGTATATATTTTTATATATTCCATTTTATTATTATCATTTTCATTAAAGCTGTTTCAGTTTTCTAATCCATAAGTCTCTCTCTCTTATTCCCTTTCTCTTCCCCTTTGGGAGGGGAGAGGAGTTAACAGAGAGCATCTGTTGTAAATCCAGCAGGCTGACCTGACCCTAAACCTTGGCACTACTGAAAGGGTTACTGTTGCATCTAACATTCTAGATAAACATATACAAAGTCATTTTCTTGTGGTTGCTTCACAGATTCTCACTCTGCAGCCTGTGCTCTAAGTTTCTGAGATATTACTGCTCCCTTCACTACAAGGTCAGGACCAAATGATATCAGTCAAATGGAATTCAGCTGTGGGCTTATTGAATTATTATTATGATGCTTATAGTATATGATGTATCATTTTTTAAAAGCCTCACAACAAGAAGAATGGAAAGAAAGTTTTAAATAGATTTCACTGAATCTTTAAAATCAGAAATTTTAAAAGTTTCCATGGGAGGTACATATCAAGATATCTGGTTGTCATGAACTGGAAGGAACTATAGTAGAGAACTGATCTTGTAAACTCATCCGCGAATGTGATACAATAGCAGGAGACTACATGCTTCAAACTACATAAGACTCTCTGAAGAACTGAGCATCATCAAGCTGTTAAAAATGTAGGGGCTTCCAAATGAGTGAGAAGACAGGCTAAATAGGTGGAGTGAAAGAATGGTAGAGATTTACATAGTAATGAAAGGTGCAATAAATGTGAGTAGGAAATTATATTTAGAGCCTGTAGGCTGTTTTTTAAAGGTTATGTGTGTCATGAGTCTGAATCAGAATTTTTTCTGAATATATATGAAGTATGAGACATTTTCCAAAAATTATTACTGTTTCTCCTTGCCAGTGCTATTGAGCACCTGCTCTGAGACAAGTAATGCATGTCTGTCAGAAGTCCAGGACATCAAAATTCCCTTCAAGGAAATGGAGTGAGCAAGTGAGTAGTTACTTATTTAATTAGACAATCAGTAGGAAGATCACTTGAAATTGTCATGTGACATTTCAGGAAGCCAAATCCTTGAGATGCTTTTGTTGTTATTTTTAATTGGAGGTTTTGTTGTTGTTGTTACTTATGGATGCATCAGATTATCTGTCTTGAAGAGGATCAAAATTTACCTTTTAAATACACTTCTGAGATATAGTATAAGATACTATGAATGTTTCTTGTATTGCTTTAAGATTTTCCTTGCAAAACTTCTACTCTTACTACAGACATGGTCATAAATTAATTTCAGCGAGGTTAAGTGAAGTGCATTTTCACAAGCTTTAAATTGTTCTGCATCACCTGTGATTAAAAGAGAAACTCATACAGACAAAAAGAAAATGGTAGGTAAAGCTCTAATTTGAAATTGGTTTAAAACAATTTGAAGGTCGCAGACCATCTGGGTAAACTCAAACACAAACAGAACATCTTAAATCAGTCTGCATCCAGGTACACAAGAGAAATCCAAGAAGCTTCAAGGAAGCAATGAGTGATTCAGGCTGACTGCTCTCTTTTCTCCATCTCTCAGCAAAACTCTAGCTTCCAGCCCAGGGCCTTTGCTGGCAATACTAACTATGTGCTGTTGTCCTGTTTACAGTATGCCAGTCATTTGGTACTGTGTTGTGATAGGTGGTGAGTGAAACAGCAGACTGCAGATAATGAAGATTATGAGTTCCTCAACAACGTCTGTGTTTATGGGTGTATATACACAGAGAAAAATAGACTGTGGGTGTTATGAAGAGAGAGGGGAAAAGGAAGAGAGACAGAGAGGAAAGATAGGAGTAGCTATTGATGAATATTTACTATCAGGTCAGCCCTTCTACTGTGAAAATATTTTCCCCATCAGACTGCTTTTGCATTTTTTTCCAAACTGCAGCTTGAAGGAAACAGGAAGAAAAAATTCCTCTGTTTTTCCAGGTATCATACCAGGATGCCAGTCTTCTCCTAGGTCATCATATCAACCTTGCTGATTGTTCAGCCTACTGTGATCTGCGTAAGTTGTTTTAGCAGTTGTGTACCAACAGCAAACATTTGCCTTTTGCCTTCCTGTGTCACTGAGCTTCTCTCTTTGCCCAGGAGCTCCTGGCCAGCTGCCACAGACAGTAGACTCACCATCTTGACTCGGTCATTTTTATTAACTCAGTCTAGATAAACACAGCTGATCAGCAGCAGACAGCATACCTTACTCAGCTACTTTTCCTGACAAACTCTATAGTCGTGGGTCACAACCATGTTATTGACTTGGAGGCTAACTATCTCCACAGAGCTCTTGAGAAGGACATGGTATAAGTGAGAAAACACAAATCTCCAAAACAAGCCCTCTGAGCCTCTACAACTCCTAGGAAACAACCTTTCACAGGTTGACTGAAGAAAGCATGAATTAACAGACACAAACTTAATTAATTTGCTGGTTCCAATGAAAAATGACATTTCTTGGCCCACTCAAAGAAAGGAAAGAATGTGATTTTAAAGAGGGAAAAATATTCTAGCCAAAAGGGCATAATTTTCTTCAGGGAGGGTGATTAATTGCCTGAGAATTACATGGTCTGAAAGCTGATGTATGAATGTTTAGTAAGCACCCAAGACCAGCTCACAACAAATTCCCTTGAATGTAACTTTTACCACACTTGTCAGTTTTGCCTTCAGCTTAAAGAGGTAAGGATGTCTTGCATCAAGGCTGCAGTTACAGAAAGGATGAGTACCAGCAACTGGTACAAGTAGCTGGGTCATCTACTTGTCCTGGCAGCTGCTTACCACTGTAATGATGTTTCTCATCTGCAGCAACTCTGGGGTGGGCAGAGGTACATTAAGCTCATATTTACCAAAAGAAAATATTGAGAATCAGAAAATGAAAACAGTGAGTTGAACGATTACATGCTATCATCTTGTCTGTCTGCCATTTAACCATCTGTTCCTGTACTGAATCACTCTGTCTTGCATTTTCTAGTTTACTTTCTTCTTTAAAACAACACAACTGGCTGGATGCTTTCTGAAATTCTCTGTGTGGGAGTATTGAAGCTCTGCTAAATAAGCCCAGGAAGAGGAGAGTTGGTTTGATGGGTGCTGGTTGGTGAGCTCTCATTGCTACCAGAAACCTGTTGTGCAAGGAAGGAGAATGGGGTCTTTTCACTGCTGACAGCTGTAGGAAAAATCTTTATTAGTTTTATTGCATTTGATTAAAATAGTTCTCAGCTGGGGTCTGTGTGGAAGTCAAGGCTACACATTGCCCCAGTTTTTCACCTTGAATAGGGATTTTGTTCCTATGATCCTCTGGTGTCATGAGCTCAATTTTACTGTTCTTCCCTGACTGCCAGCAGCACAGTAACAGGCACAGGGAGGTGAGGGAACCTATGTGTCCAGCCATCTGCCCACTGGGCCATGGGGTTGAGAACAGAAATCGAAGATGAATAGAGAGCAATCCAAATCCCAGTCTGAACGAGCTGAATAAAGTCATAGAACTGGATAAAATAGTCCCTCTTACCTTCAGACCTGCTGTCTCAGCTCTGGAGGCAATAACAAGTTGGCTTTGTTTTCATGATCCATCCTCTGGTTTGTGGAAAAAGGCTGTCAGCCAGCTGCCCTTGCCTCATGCTGGCAGGGGAGCTGGGGTACACTATCTCCAGGACAGGCAGTGGGAATGTGGATTTAGGCATATCATGAGCACCTCAAGGGAATGTGGATTTAGGCGTATAATAAGCACCTCAAAAGATCTTCGTTTTCCACTACTTTGATGTTATTTGGGTAAGCATGAACCATTCCAAGGAAGGGATGATACGGTAGAAACAATACGCAATATTTTCCAAGTAACTTTTCCCTCATCTACTATCTTAAAAAACAAGTTGATAATCTATTACTGGCATTTACTCTCTTCTATAGTGAAATTACTTGAGAATAGAGCAGAAAAGAAAAGGAGCCAAACTGTAACTGATAGTGATATGTCATTTCCCAGGTGATTCATGTTTCAGAGTCTGCTTTTTCATAACACAAAAAGAGTGTGGGACTAATTGATCATAAATTTCACAACTGAATTAAGAATAAACATGTGTGGTACAGTCTGGTTAAGCCTGTAAGAAACCTGGGAGAAATAGTGAAATTCAAGTTTTTAGTAATTCTTACTTCTAATAGTAACAATTCAGAAAAATCTTGCTAATTCTTCCACATGATAAAAATGCTGAAGAAAAGAATGATTATAGTAAGTGGTAATATTTTATATCAGCTTCTGAATGGAGATGTAGAAGTGCACAAATCTGTCTCTGGTACTGCTATACATGTCCATAGGAGATGAGTTAGAAGGGAGGTAAATACCAGCACTGAAGAAAAAAGGTGGCAAAGAATAAAAAAGGTCTTTGTTGAACTATTCAGTTCCAGTAGGATAATTGTAAAACGGCTTAACAGAATTAGTTACAAGTTAGGTTTCCCCATCATTTCCCATTTGCAGGGCCTATTCTCTGTTGTGTATAAAGTTTCTGAACTCTTCATTTGGACGAAATTTTCCATGTCTAGTGTCTGCTTTAACCTGCTTTATTTGTGGAAAAATTGAGCCAAAATGATTCACTGGTTTCCAAGTAAGAGGTTAGTTAAAAATACATTGTTTTTCACACAGTAAAAATGTTCTGGTCACTTTTCCCTGGAGGCACAGAAGCATCTCTCTCATTTGAAACCTGGTGTAGAAATTGAGCTTAGCACAAAGGCTGAGAGGAGTGCTCAGGCAGTACAAGCAGGCTTAGAACACACTCTGATGTATAGGTAGTAAACCAACAAGTCCAGTAGTCTCTCCTCACCGGGCTGCTGCCAGAAGATGTCTGTCAAATCTGTTGTTGTATCATGCATTTTTTTTTCCACTCTTCCCTATCCGCCACTCCTTCGCAAATCCTGGGCAGTGGTCTGCGTGAACCAGGGAGGTTCAGGCTGTCTGCCCAGACTGCTCCTCAGCTGGTGCAAAGAGCTATGGCCAAAAATTGCAGATGTTTCTCTCTTCTTTTCCAGGAGAAGCTGAATGGTAGGCATTTGGCTGCTGAATTGTCAACATCTGGGAAGACCAGTTGGCATTTCCATGGGTAGCATCTAGTGGCATCTCTCTAATTTTCTTTTCTTGCTATTTTTAAAGATGAAATTGCAGGGAAAAAATGGTTTTGAAGAATATCTCCCAGGTTGAGAAGTCATACAGTGACAGACTGGCTGTCCCCCACATATGCCTTTTCATCATGTGCTGTGATTTGTACAAGATCTCTGCCTTGTCATTTTTAGAGAGTAAACGGTGGGAAGTGGTGAATAGTACTGAGAACTTGCTATAAGGTTTTAAGTAATACAGCAGCTGCTTATTCAGCCTAGGAAAAGGTACATTGTTATGTGGCTCATCACTGTACACAGGGTGAGCACAGGGGAAGGTGTGACACCAATAGGGAATCCCAATAATCATAGAGTCAGGGAACTGTAGAATCGTGGAATCACAGAATGGTTTTGTTTAGAAGGGACCTTCAAAGGTCATCTAGTCCAATCCCCTTGCAGTAAGCAGGGATATCTTCAACTAGATCAGGTTGCTCAGAGCCCTGTCCAACCTGAACTTGAATGTTTTGAGGGATGGGATATCTACCACCTCTCTGGGAAACATGTTCTAGTGTTTCACTGTAAAAAATGTCTTCCCTATATCTAGTCTGAATCTACCCTCTTTCAGTTTAAAACCATTCCCCCTTGTCCTGTTGCAATGGGCCTTGCTAAAAAGTATGTTCCCATCTTTCTTGTAGGCCCCCTTTATGTATCAAAAGGCCACAATAAGATCTTGCCAGAGTCTTCTCTTCTCCAGAAGGAACAACCCTAAATTTCCTTCATAGCAGAGGTGTTCCAGCCCTCTGATCATTTTTGTGCTATCAGGGACTGCTACAGCGCAGGAGTCATTCTCCCTTGCTACCACAAGATGGCAGGGCCTCAATTTTAAATCTCTCTCATATGTCTATCTTATTTATTCTGGTTTTTTCAATTTTCTTTCATTTGGAGAGCTGTATGACACTCTTGGCTACTGCTATTTACATTATTAAGCTTAGATGAGGGTTTAAATGATGCTTTTTTAGTGATGAGATTTTATCTGCATAGTAGGTTTGCTTTAGCTCTGGGATGGGGTAAACCCTTTAAAAAAAACCCACTGCTTTACAAGTATAATTTAGTGTATGTGCATCTTTTTTGCACCATTTATTTCCTTTTCCTTCTGGCAGTAGGCCAGCCACTGCAAATATTTTTATACTGGTGTACACAGGCATAGATGAAATAGATAATATGTCTCAGCTTTTGTCCCTGGACAAGACCTGAGTAAAAAGATTTTTATTGGAAGAAGGAAGATGTTTGGGTTGGGGGTTTTTTTTGCTGTTATAAAGGTATTTTCTCAAGTACACTGATAAAGCCCATCGCTGTCATTGCCTGATGCCAGTTCCTTCCCTCCTACACCTGCATAGGATGCTACATCAGTAGATCATCCAGGTGGGGACTGAGGATGAGTTTTAATGTATGCGTGTGCACTGAGCCCCCCCACCTTCCTTTCCTTCATTAGTACTCTTTCCCTCGCCCAGGAGGGCAAACAGCAGGGATTAGGACTGCCATCAGAGTCTGCTTATCCCCTCTAGCTCCTTGTTAGAAGAGGGCATTTCTCCCATCCTAGGAACTGTCCGTATTAGCCTTGAAAAGCTTAGAGCAAATACCACATGCAAATCTCTCAGGAGACAGCAGAGAGTGCTGTTCAACAAGCAGTTATTTTTTTCAGTCTGATTTTTCTTTTCTTTTTTTTTCAAGTTTTAATGCAAAATCGAGGAGGAGAGCATGAAAGGAGGTAAAAGAAATACTTGACTGCTCATAGGAAAGAGTCCCTCACCCCCTGTAAATTAAGTGGTGTACTAATTACCAGCTCGTATGGGAACAACAAAAGGCATGAACAGTTTGTCTTGTACAAGCCCTGTATCTCACTGTGGGCTTGGCAAGTCCCCCCTTCCTGCCTGGATATCTTGGCCACAGGTTGCTTAAAGACTAGCGGGTGGGCATAGAGGGGCAGATCCATAGCATAGGTGGCAATTGCCTGCTGCCTGCTACCAAGTGCAGAATTCAGCCCTTTAAAATTCCTCTTCTGCTGTTACCCTGCTCTGGAGTCAGAAGCAGCACCCTCATTCTGACAGTTATCAGGGCTGAACAAGCAAAATAACTATTTCTTTATGCCAGCCAGAGTATAAACGAAATGGTTTTCCTTCCTAGCAGACAAGATAAAAATAAAAACTTTAGTAGTAAAAGCAAGATCAGCAAGGATCTTGTGTAACATGTGATGAGGTAGCAGAGGAATAGGAAAATTCTAGCTAGGGCCATGGAATAAAAACAAAGGGAAGTCAGTCAGAGAAAGGCAATTATAGTAGTAAAACAGCTGGGAACTAAAACCAAATAGAAGGTCCTGATTGAAGGGGAACAGTCCTACTTTTCCTCGTAATGCAGAATTTAAAAACAGAGAGTTTTCAATGAAAATTAAATTTGGGGAGGACACTGTATAGAAGGATCTATTTTACTGTCCATGCTAGGGTTGAGATTAATTAGTGAATTTAATACATATATTTTTCTGTTATAATATCTATTCCCTACTTGCAATTTCAGAAATTTCTAGTCTGTTTCTATGTGTTACAAACACTTTTTAAAAACATATATATAAAGGCACACTGTATGAACTCATATTATAAACAAACAAGCAAACAAAAGAACTGTTTCTCAGTATCAATTTTGGCAAACAGATACTAGTCCTTTAACACAGGTTATGAACGTGTTGCATGCAAAAATATACCTATAGAAATAAAGAGGTACTTGCAAAGGGCATGTATTATCTATTTACAAGGGAAGGTTCTTATCTGGTTAGCAGGCTATCCCCTGTCAATACAGGAATGTTCCATAACATAGGCAGCTTTTGTCAAATCTAAGATGGCCTTTCCCAGACAATAAAGCTCTGAGACCTCACATAGGAGTTGAACAAGCAATTGGACAGATTTCACAATCAGGAAGTCTTGGCTAGTAGCCTTTTCCAGCCTTCCATAATTTTAGTTTGCTTAATTGTCCCAGATTCCTTTTAAAAATTATTTCTCCTCTTCTGTACTAATACACTCCCTGTATGTTTCTGGCAGTCCCTTTATCTCTGTGGCACCCAGCTTCCACATGCACATATTCAGATTTATCCACCGTCACCCACTTGGAGTGGTTTGGAGTGTGTATTAGTTTAACTGAACACATTTGTGGTCATGGCCTGGGTAGGCTACTGAGCCCAGGACTTCTAGGCTTGGTTCAGTGCAGTAGGTATTAAGTCAGTTGTTCTTTCCAGCATGCCTTTCAAAAATACCCACACACTTCATATACAGGGATCTCCTCTGTACAGCTCAGTTCTTTCCCACACCAGCTAAAAAGCACTGACCTCTGGAGGTATGTTCAGCTGGACGTATTTATCATTAAATGGTTTTCCTGCTTTCTGATTCCTGTGGTGCCTTTCTCAACTTTCTGACCTCCTTTTCTAAATCTTGTAAGTCTTGAAGGACCAAATCTGCTGCTGCCAAAGCATGAGGTGGACTGATATAGCCCTATAATGGATTTGTGTCACCTTCCATCAGCAGTGAATCCAACCTGTTAAATCTAAAAATGTGTCCAGGTTCAGTATTTCAATTACAGTCTCCCCAGAGAGGCACAATCTGGGAATAGCTTCTGCCAGATTTATTACATGATGCCACAAATAATTGCCAACACTTGAACAGTTTTTATGGTTATCACAGCATATTGCAGACTTGTAACTTGATGTCTAAAAGACATAGATATTTATAGCAGTTTGCTGTATCCCCCAGAAATGCCTTGCAAGGTTTTGCACAAATTATGAAGAAATTTTCAAACTCTATCTCCTTAAATATCTTAAGTTGTCCTCTGATAACAACAAAGTCATAAAACCTTAAGAAAGCCAGTTAAAAAGAAAAATATACCACACAACGTCCTCTTTTAGTCTCAAGAGTAAAAAATTTTGGTAAAACCAACAGAAGACTCACAGAAATGTTCTTTGCCTTGATGAGCTAAGTAGTTATAATGTACTTTCTATGGTACTGATAATCTGTGCTTTTGTAAACCTGAAAGCCATTCGAGTTTGCCACATTATTTTTTGCTCCTTCATAAACCAAGGCTCTTCACAGCATTGAGTCAAGCTGAAAGAACCTTTTATTCTCTAGTCCCTAAGTTAGAGCAGGGGAAGGAGTCAGCACCTTGGATTTTTCTTTCAAGGAATTATAAATTTCCAGTGGAAAAAAAAAATCCATTATCTTTCTTAAAAACCACTGCAAACAGCAGTGAAAGTTAAATCATGATTAAGTAATGACAATGTGCTGAGGACATGGTTGCTCAGAACTATAAATTAAAAGAGCAAATTTTTTTGCTTTGCCACTATTTTTTAAGGGAGTTGTAAACCACTTGTAATGAGGCTGCCTGGTGGTTAATTAGTAAGAGAACCACATTAAGCTTCCAGCTGTTTTCTTGATCATTAGGATGGAAGAAGCTGGAAGCCTTTACAAGGTGATGTATATGCAACCCAGGGGAGACAGAAATAGGAAAAGAGAGTCTCATAAAAGGCAATTTATTTTGCCATTAACTCTCTGAATCTCCAGTAATATGTATACAATAGGTTTGCTATTTTCTGTCTCTCAGAGTTCACCTCAGCACTAATGTTATTTGTCATTAGTACTGAAGCTGCTGCATGATGTTCCAGGTCAGATTTGATGCCCCAGATTCACTGTTACATGAGTCTGCTCCGTACAGAGTAGGTGGGAAGGGTAAAAAGATATTTGGTCACGGTAAATATTTTGTTAGCATGATCTTGTGGATCTTGTGCAAAATGTTCCTTAACATGAAATACTGCCTGGGGATAGTTGTCCCTCCAGGAGGACCCATGGTCTGTACTGTCCTCCTCTGCTACAAAGAGCAATTAGAGCTAGGTAGAGAGAGTAAAACTTGATGTCATTTAAGGAGCTCTGGCATATTCCAGGTTAAATCAACAGTATGTAGGGAGCTGCCTAGCAGCTTGGAAAAAAGTAACTACAGTTTTGTACAGTAAGTACAAAAAAACCCCACCAACCTAAATATACTTCTAGCATCTGAGGCTTAAAATACCAGGAAAAGGTGTAAGTTGAATGAAAATTATGTCCCACTGCACATTCTGTATCTTTTCAATTATTAAAAGGTTGTGACATTTCAAGATAGACAGTCGACCCTCTCCCAGAAAGCATGTTCTGCAAGCCAAGAACTGCTGCAATATATACCTATTTAGTTACCTATATGCTGTCTATGACATAATAAAAGTTGATTCTTACAGTATGACTTGGACATGATCTTAATAATGAAAAATGTAATAGAAAGAGCTTAACTCAAATTTAAATAGAAATAGTTTAATCCTAGTAAGTCTAGGAGATGAAAGATTTTGCCTGTCCTAGCTAATATAAGCCCTGCTCTGTCTGTCCTGGACTCTTCCAGACAAGGGAGCAAGCAAAGGATTACACAATTATTTTACTCTGAGCAAGTGATGATAAGGCAGTTGCTACCATCTGAGCCTTTACAGTCTATCACTTGCACACTCACAGCATACCACCCTTCCTCTTTCTGAAATCATTTATTTACACTTCTGGGGTTTGTTTGCTGTTAGTCAAAAAGGTGGATATTTAATCCAAAAGGCCTTCTTACAAATCATAATAGTACAGTTTAATTTTCAATAATTTTAAAAGGACACTCTAGCAAGTATTTAATCAGCCACCTCTACAGGGTTTATCAATCTTCTTAACCACACATGATGGCCATAGGTTCTAATGAAGATTATGCTTCTAAGGCAGGTATTAACAGTGTGCTGAACGTTTTCCCTGTATATCACAGCAACTATCCTCCTTTGCGTTGTTAAAAAGTCCCACTTTTACACTAAGCAGCCATGCATATTTAAAATCCTTGCAGTACATGTATGAACCAACTACGTGGTTTCTGCGATTCACAGTTCCCATCACTTACTAGAATAGAGTTTTATCCAATTTTGTGAAGGTATCTTAAAACCAAGGAAACGTATTTCACTTCTTATCAGTTTCATTGAGACCCAAGTCAATTTGCAAAGCAGCCATGAAAAAGCAGGTGGCCACAATCAGCTCAAGCCCTCTTCAACATGGCCAAGGGGCAAAAAGAGACAGAGACCTTGAGTTTCCCCATGTACAGCCAGTGCAGAAGTCACTGCTGAAGTCATAAACAACAAGTCACAACCAGTGCTACAAAGACTGGGGAGGCAGGGCATGGAGCAAACAAATGTTTCTGGAGTCAATGGTTCACTCACCACAGTTGTCTGGGAACAACCTCCTATTCTCTTCATATTTTTACAGCTGTGGTACATGTAGTCTTGAAAGTTTTACAGGTTGTCTTGAAGATAGTGAGATAAGGCGTAGGTATTGGCAGCAGGAGTTACTATTCTCTGCTTTCCTCAGTTACATAAACCAGGGCAAACCAGATTTTAGAACAATTATGTTAATGACATCATTTAAAAATAGTTTTGCACCACTTAATGCTGTGTAAACAGTGCTAGAACTGTGTAAAGTATGCAGAAGAAAATGGTCCTCCATGAGCATTACCTCATATAGGCAATACACATATAATCTTACCTTGCAGAGGAGCAGGACAAGTAGGAGAAACAGTCACAAATTTAGCAGAGAAATGCATTTGTACCTATAAGAAATTTGCAGAGTAGCTGTGTCTGTTGAAAATGGTTTTCAACACTGAAGTCTGTGGATACAATGCAATCCCAGTGGGTAATAGGTAGATCCACATCTGATTACGTGGAATCGTTCAAGTAGTGATAGGTGTGATTCTTGCTCAGTGGTTTGGAAGAGCTTGTACTGAATTTTAGCCCATCTTCCTTTGAGCAGGATGCAGTAACTTACCCTAAAATGGGCAGCTCTCAGAAGCAGACTGTAAGTCATGTTTTCAGATATTATAAATCATCATATGTCCACCTGGTATCTTACAGTTTTCTTGCAAACTGGAGTTATCACAAAACTAAAAATTCAGCCTGGGAAAATATTCTACTTTGCTAGTTTTGATGCACAAACATACATTTTGTTCATATCTTTAATCCTAGGTGAGTACCCTAAACACCAGGCTTTACGTTTTGGTAGCCTAAAGCAGGCACCTGCACTGTGAGCATTTTGCAGGGGCTGAAGAATAAAAAACACATGGTTGCCCTCAGTCTTTTCTGTGCCAGGCTCCGTGTGCCCACAGAGTGCTGATGCTCCTGGGGGTACCCATGCTCTCTGGGGATGGAGGAAGCAGTCTAGAACAGAACTCTGCATCACAGCTGTCATTTTGTTTTCCCAGGTTTCCCCTCTACTACAAAGTTTGGGCTAATTTTGCTATCTCTCTCTCTCTCACTTTCATGCAAAGACAGGGATGTACCAAAAACCAGAAAAAAGAGGCAGAGAGTGGAAGGAATGGAAATTCTTAAACATTCCAGAAGTAGTAAGTGGTCTAAAAATAGTCACTTTCTGCATGAGGGGATGAAAGAGGAGAATGAGGCCAGTGTTTCTGTTAGGTTTTATTTATTAAATTTGTGACTCTTCAGCATCTGGGATTATATGGCCATACAGTCCCTCTTTTTTAACCAGCCAGTCCAGTTACCAAGCCGGACCTCCCCAGTGAAAAGGGCCTAAGCCCAGCACAGTGGCAATCCTACTGGCTGCATCTCTGCTTCTTTCCCTTCTGTCAGGCCACACTTGCACCCAGTCTAGATAGCACTGTGATGCAGGCACAGAGGGGCTTACACAAGGTCATAACATGGGCCTCATGGATGGGATATGCGAACAGAGAATGAGACCCTCCCCCATAGGGGCAAATCGAAAAACTATGTAAACTCCAACGTTCCCTTCTCAGTCTTTCTGCATCCTGGTTTTACAGTACCTAGGCAAAATCCCAAATGGTTGTTGATTCAGATAATGTGAACATTTGAGGAGAGCCATATGGTCGTTAAATGGAAGCTTTATAATGAATAGATAAAACCAGAAGGGATTAAACAGTATTAACAGTATATCTATAGATAGTCTACAGGTGACAGGCAGCTGGACCATTGTGTGGGGAATCTGATTTAAGGAGAAGGGGACTTTCAACTGCTATTCCAAAACTACTTATCCCACCAAAATATTTATGTATTTAGCTTCTCACTAGAAACTCTAAACACATTTCTTCATATAGAAAAGCTTTGAATGGCAAAATTGTTAAAAGAAGGTATTACATTTACTCATCTTGTTCTTGTTCCTAACTCCTTGATTTTCCAGTGCATACTCAACATCTTCTCTACCATGGTTTGCTTGAAAACAGTACTTACTGTTTTCCTGGTTTGAGTTAGAACAGAACTAAATCTGTTCAGTAATTTTACTTCTCAGCTGAGTCTCTTCTATGTAACTACACTTTCTGAAGCTAATGGCATATTTTTTCAATGTCTGTCTCTAGTAGTGATAGCACTCGATGTTTACAGTTACTACCAAGGATTGGCATGCAGAAAGGCTCTTGCTTGTACTTGCACCTATGGAGACCAAGCCCACTGCTAAATTCTGTTCATTGTGTTGGGGGTGCAGAAAGTAGAAGGCTGCACCTGCAGTGAGGAGCAACCAGGACAGGTGACCCTAAACTGACCAATGACGTATTCCATCCTCTGTATGTCATATTCAGTATAAAGCTGAGGGATCACAAGGCTCAAACTTCTTCTTCAATAGCCAGCATCAAAGAAGGATTCTGTCTGTTCTGTCTTCAATCCCAATGTGTGTGTTCCTGATTCCAGTTCCAGAATCCCACTCCTGAATCCAGTTCCTGTCTGCTGCTAAGTCTAGTCTGGGACTTCCCCAATGCCTGCTCCGCAGCATCAGTGGTGATGTAATTGCCATCAGGAGGTTGGGTTCAATATTGGTTTTGTATATATGCAAAATGTGTATATATATATTTTATTATTATTATTATTATTATTACCATTTTCATTAAAGCTGTTTCAGTTTTATTTTCTAATCCGTAAGTGTTTCTCCCTTATTCCTTTCCTCTTTGGGAAGGGAGAGGTCTTAATAGAGAGCATCTGTCATTTGTCTAGAGGCCAACCCCATCCTAACCCTGACTACTGCATATGCTTTTAACTATAACTATTATGAAAGCTTTGCGTAGCAATACAATGCAAGGGTATATGCTTTAGCATAGCACAACATTGAGAGAAAACCACCCAAATCTGTGCCTGAGAGCTTTTTCATATGCAGTATGACTAGGTATCCGTCCCACCTCTTCTTTCTTTAGTGGCATAGAGTTAGCACATGGCATTTCTCACCTTAATCCCTGCTTTGATTTTTTTTAAGTTGTTTTCTTATTTTAAATTTGTTTAATAATATAATGTGCTCACATTTGTTTTGGATTCCTGTATTTGGAAGTATCCCAGAACGGTATCACCAGTCTCTCTTTTTATTTACCTGTGAAGCAAAATTTTCCTTTCCATTCCTCCAGAAGCTATAAAACAGTCACAGGTTAAAAAAAAATGAACTTTTAGTGTATATGGCAGGTCTTTCTGATATACTGGCAGTTATCTCTCACAGACATCCTTTCTGAGCCAGCTTTGCGTTACATCATCTTGTGGCATACTGGATGGCAACAACAAACACCCATCTGTTCAAATGTTCTTAGGACGGGTGCCCATGGAAAGGAAATCCCCATAGATAAGAAACTGCATCAAATCAGATAACAGCCAAGTGAATGGAAAATAATCCTACATCTGCTTTATCTTTGCAGCAAACCAAGTCAACATAGGACTGATGCCAGTAGCCCATGTCCATTAGCAAATGAGAGACAACACTGCATGTGAAGGGGCTCCACTGTCCAACACAAACACTCTTTCCTCATTTAATTCCTAATTATTTTTCCCCTCACTCCCTGACAAAAAGCTGTTCAAACATGCCCATTTTAGGGATGGATTTAAGTGTAAGAAAGGCCAAGGCTCCTGCTGACTGCTTTTGCAATAAGATATGCCCTGAACTCTGAGATACCTTAGCTGAAGGATGCCCTAGCTTTTCACATTCAGAACAGATCTGTACAAATAATCCCTTGGAAGATTTTTCTGCCTATAATTTACCATGACCATTATTTGGTTTTAATTTTTCAGCCAGTTCTATTCAGGAACGCAAAACAGAAAAACACAGTTCTTCTGCTGGCAGGAAGGAGACACTTAAATAATTACATTTCTTTATTTAAGCTTCAGAGTTTTGACCAAAAAAATCGCATATGCTATTTGGCATATGCCTTTTCCTTACCTTATCCAGAACCAGTGGGAAGGATGGCAGAACATATCACTGTCCAGGTATATTTAGAGCAAGCAGCTGCCCAACAATAGTGAAGAAATTTCCCAGGATTTGGTGAGAGTTACTCTAAGGAGGATTTAGTAGGTCCTGTGAACCTTTGTCTTCATGATTTATTTTAAACTCCCTTTAAGTATAAATTTTGTAATGAGATTGTTATAGGTCCTAGAAAATTAATCTGTACTTGATTAATTCTCTCATCTCTAGTTAAGCCATTAGCTGCTTCAGTGTCTCACTTCTGTATCAATTATCACACATTGTCATTTTGGCCATCCACAAAGGAGGCTTATCATCTTTGTGATGCTTTCCTTCTCACTTTTCAAATACAGAGAAGACAGTTCCCAAAACCTCTCCTTATTTTCCTTCTTATGTGATATTTCTTTGTATCAGAACAGCCTGCCCTCATTAAGAGGTACAACTGCACAGACAGGTATCAGTCATTAACAGTCAATGAACAAAAATGTTGAGAAAACCAGTTTGTCTCAGCTCAGTCAGATTCTTGATCTGCTCTTGACTCACACATTGCACAAGAGTGCTCAATGGCATGAAATGTGTCTAACAAAGTCTGTATGTAACTAAGTCTACAGAGGTGAGTTGTAGCGCAGGTGTTGAAGTGGTCAAGGAAGCACTCTCAACATCTGAAACAAATTACCTTTAGAGCCACACTTCAGTGAAGTTTATGCAGCACTGCGGAAAAATTACTATTTACAGTAACTGCAGTGTGGCTATGAAAAAAAAGGTGTTTTTTAGATGTTAAAAATCCTTTTCTACTGTGTGATGTGATTTCATTTGGGAGCAATAAATTAGGTATCTTTTGCAAATCTGCCCTACCTAACACTGAGTAAAAAAAGTTGTAGCTTTCCAAACAAATTTTCAAAAACTAATAAAAAATTGTGCACAAGACACGAAAATAACCTCTTAATGAACAGTTTGGCCTATCATGATGGTCTGTGTGTGCCAACAGTAGCTCCTGGCAGGCTCATACTCTGATTCCCTATACGTGCCAGAGCCTGGCTGTGAGATAGTCCTTTATTGCTACTACTGTCCAAATCAAATCGAGCAAAGGTATGCCTACCTCTTGCCAAAGCTTTACTCAATGCACAAATACCTGCAGACAAAAGAAGAATACTGAATTGCCAGGGACTGGGGGAAAGGCAAACCTGCCAAGTCAAAGGGCCCATTCAAGAATCACTATGGGGAGTTTTGGGGTTCTGCCTGCATTTTCATCCCTTTCACACTCATAATGCCTGCATCGCTTAGAAGCTGAGATGGTTTGCAATGTGTTGCTCCCAGAAATGTCCTCCCTGAATGAATCCTTCCTGTAGCTTTACAGCTCGCGTCAGACAGACCTGCCCAAATACACATTCACAAGACCTGTCCATATAGCAATAACTTCATAACCTGCAGATGTCAAGAGCCAAGACAAAATAATATAGCACACACCAGGCTGAATGTGATTAATTAAGTTGCTTTTAGTTTATTAATTTTGCCCATATACATAGTTGATTTTGAAAACACCACGTGAAAGAGCCAGGACAAAGTGTAACAAAATGGTATGGGAAAGGATTTCAATATGCAATGTGCCAGTGTACCTGCTGTGTTTTATACATACTTCATGTTGAAAACAAAAAAAACCCACAGTTTTCAGAGGAAGTACACATTTTATTTTGAACTGGGAAATTTAGTTTATTAATATGTAAAAAAATAAATCTACAATAGCAACAGTGCAAACACATCAGAACTTGCATGGTATACAGAACACAAATGAATAAAAATTATTGTACAAAGGGCCCAATGTTTCCTATGGTACTGGCTGTGACATGTACAACAAACAACAAGGTGAGGAATAAACTGCAACGTAAATAGGAGGAGGAGCTGCATATTACTGGTTCTGTCTTGTACGGTCTCTCTATTTCAGGGGGTAAAGCTGTCATGCCTTGGATCTGCAATCAAAGTAATAAAAAATGGTCAGAGTTTTGGCATACAAGGTTATAAATCTGTATTTTAGCTCTCTAACCAGCTGAAAGCTTGCATGAGAATCTTTTTAGTTTTATACTGGGGTTTGTGACTCTTACTGTGAAGACATCAAGCTCAGTAAAAATATTAATAGCTGAGTGGTGCAGTTGACATACATGAGGGACAGGAGGCTGGCCAGAGGGACCTGGACAAGCTCAAGAAGAGGACCCATGTGAACCTCATGAGGTTTAACAAGGACAAATGCAAGGACTGCATCAAAAGAAGCATGGCCAGCGGGTCGAGGGAGGTGACTCTCTCCCTCTACTCTGCTCTGGTGACACCTCACTTGAAGTACAGTGTCCAACTCTGGAGTTCTCAGCACAAGAGGGACATGAACCTTTTGCAGCAGGTCCAGAGGAGGGCCACAAAAATTTCTTCATAGGAGGAACATCTCTCCTATGAAGAAAGGCTGAGAGAGTTGGGGTTATTTAACCTGGAGAAGATAAGGCTCCAGGGAGACCTAATTACAGTCTTACAATACTTAAAGAGGGCCTATAGGAAAGATGGACACAATCTTTTTAGCAGGGCCTGTTGCAATAGGACACTGCGTAATGTTTTTAAACTAAAAGGGGGTAGAGTTAGATGAGATACAAGGAAGATATATTTTACAATGAGGGTGGTAAAACACTGGCACAGGTTGACCAGAGAGGTGGTAGAAACCCCATTCCTGGAAACATTCAAGGTCAGGTTGGACAGGGTTCTGAGCAACCTAATCTAGTTGAAGATGTCCCTGCTCACTACACGGGGGGTTGAACTAGATGACCTTCAAAGGTCCCTTCCAAACCAAACCATTCTGTGATTCTATGATTAATAGATTGCATGCGAAATGATCAGCCAGCGTGCACATCTGTTGTTCTCAGCTCAGGAGCAGCTGTACATGTTGGCATCCTCTCCAGTAAAGCAAACTTAGGCTTTTGCAAGTTGATTTATGTAATCTTATTTTGATTTGTGGGATTGTTCAGTTGGTTTGGTTTTTGTTTTCATCTTTTCTGGCAGACAAAAATGGAAGTTTATGGTGTTACAGTGCTATAGGGATATTGGATTACATTTGAATGAGTTCATTTATACATACAAGGCTTAGACTTGTATGTACAAGACAGCCAATTGTATACATGTTATTTCATGGAATCACAGAATGGTTGAGATTAGAAGGGATCCCTGGAGATCATCTGGTCCAATGTGCCTGCTCATGCAAGGCCATCCACAGCAGTGTCATGTTTCAAATAATTGAGCACTTTTCACTCTTCCTTAGAACTCAGTGAAGGTTTTATACAGCTGGACATAACTACCTGTCTGTCATGGTTTTGACATGAAATTAGAGAGCTTTGGGTACACTGTTTCGCTATGCTTTTCCTAATGTGCTTGCTACACATTAAAGAAAAGAAGCTTTGTGAAAACAAGCTACTGGGCACAAATATTTTTGAAAGTTTGAATGCCCACCTGCACAGCATGTGCTTGCTTTGCGTTTTTTCCTTATTACAATTATCTTGGACTGCAGAAAAAAAAAATCTAGCTGTTGACTTAATCTTAACAAACACAACACAAAACTAAAACTGATCAAGAGACCATCTCTACAGAAAGATGAAGGTATTTTCAACTCACTTCCTTTGCTTCAATTTTTTTCCTTCTTGTAACAACTCACTAATTGTTTGGCCATTCAGGTTAAATCTGTTCTTGATTTCAATGAGGATGCCCAATTTAATGTAACATCACTGATAAGGGAAGGGAAAAGAAAGAGTCCTAATCTTAGCTTTGATAAATATGTCCTAGTCATTTGAAATAGGAAACTATGAATAAAAGGAAGTATTAAGCACTCCCAGGTTCAGCGAGCTCACTCTTCGACTATGTGAAGTCATAAGTATCATTCCTTCATCCTGTAAGATAAAGGGGAGCAGCATTTTCCAGAAAGCTCACCAAAAGAAAAAAAAAATAGCCTATCCCCTCTTAATAACCTTCCTGTGTGCTTTTCATTGTCTTAACTTGTCCTCTGACAAATATTCAGTGAAAGAGTGACTATACAGCTGCTACTGACCAGCAGTTGCAAAGGTCAAGAAGTTTTACCAGAACTGGTGAACAGTCACATGTACTATCATTAACTACTTTTCATAGAAGGTCTGCAGTAAGACAAATATTAGAAAAAGCCAGAACCTCCTTGATTACTTATAGTACACAGCATTTCATTGACATGCCATGGGCAGAACAGTCTCATCAATGTTGGAAAGACCTGAGAAGACTGCAGCAGGAAGGGCAATTTCTCCACCACCTGAAAGCACTGTATGACCCACTATGAGACAACATGGGCCGTTTTGCAGGGTGAGGAGAATGCAGCAAAGGTGGTTTCCTAAGTATTTCTTCAGTAGTATCTCATATCAGCTCCATTAGGCTGGCATAAAATCATGGTAGGAAATAAGCCAGTATGAGGCAATCTCCCTTTCTGAGCAGAAAAGCTCAATAAAGTGAAATGAAGTCCTGGATTTGGACTCTGTAAAGAAGTTCAAGGAACAATATATATTTTCCTACATCTCTTTCCAGGAATATACTACATGGACTAGTAGTTCTTCATATACACACATCAGCACTAAAGATGACAGCTTTTCCCAGCAGTCCTGTTAAAATACCAGCAGGCATTTAAAATAACTAATAACTTACTGGGGAATTATTTTTTATCTTACAGTTTTTTTCATCAAGAGAATTGGGAAAGGAAAATTACAGAAGATAAAATCCAAAAGTGCAGAAAGGAAACAGACAATCCAAATGTACTTTTTTGGCTCAATACTATAGACATCTCTAAGACACAAGACCAACAAAAAAGCAAGAGATATTGGAACAGTGCTCATTTAACTTTATGTAGTCTAGATGCCTGAGTTAAGAAGTTAGATTCTTGAGGCTTCCTTTTGCAGACAATAAGCTTGCCCTTACAGAGTGACCAAGAGAAGAAACCTGATTTAGGGATTTTGAATCATCCATCACAAGACCTTAACATAAGTCCCTGATGATGGAGGCAGCCAAGGGGAAAGAAATTTCTAACTTGGTCACCTAATCTGGACACATATGCTTACTCTCTGATCTACCCCAGACACGTTGAAAGATTCCATACTCCTATTACTGATCCCAAGTGTTCACCAAAGCTCCAAGATTTCTGTTCTTTTTAAATACTTCCAGAACTCAAATTAGGTGAAAGGATTGATAAAACAGCCTCATCATTTGTTACTGTATGTAAATGTAATGCAGCCATGTAAACAGTCTGAAGACATATAACCAGATAGTTATTCATACATAATGAAGCATAGCAAATCACATTTATTTCATGGCATTGTTGCCTCCTTTCCAACACTTAGACTTACCGACCATTCTGCATTATCCGTTTTTGAACATCTTACGTTCACTGGTAGTTTAAGCACAAGTTCATTATAGGAGACACCCTCTGATTTGGACCATTTGAATTTGTTCATTGCATCCATGAAAGACAGGTTTTTATATTGCTTAGGACTCTTAATAATGAAAGGCCAAGTCCTAAAGAAAAATAAATACATAGATACTTAAAAATAGATAAATACCATCAACTTGGAAATGATGAGGAAAAGCTTTTGGAGAATCTACTCAGAAAAACGAACGTACTATTACTATGTACATTAATCCTAACTCACATTTTCAGGTAAGTTTTCTGCTACTGAAAACTGATGCAGTTTCATTGATTTTAACAGATTTACAAAAGTTTGTCAGCAGTTTAGGACTTGCTGCCAGATGCTTTTAGAAATGAAAGACTTTTAAGTTAAGAAAAATAATTACATTGCTATCCTCCAATGTACAAACTGAATACAAACCAGATCTTCTGCTGTAACTTCTCAAAAAAGCCCAAACCAAAACAAAATGCCACACCCTCTACTAGGCTTGGCAGACAGCATGGCAAAGAAACATTTGCTATTAGAAAGCTGTTTCCAGATGGCTCTGCAAAGATCTCGTTATAACTCAGGTAATAGGTCAAAACTCAATCTAGCACAGGAGTTGCTCTAACATGTTGCTTGTTAGCAGTGCCAAAAGATCAAATAAGAATAACTGGTGTTGTGGACATTGCCTTTTAGCATGTCCCTACATGTTGGCTGCAAAGGGACTTTTGGCCAGGGGTGGGATAGAGACCTTCTGCTCTGCTGTGAGAGATCTGACTATTTGCCCACGTGCAGGAATTCTCCCCATGAAAAAGTGGGGCCAATCCCATTGCTCACCAGGCAAAGATGTGGAAAGGGAAGGAATGAGATTTCTTGTCTTTCTTTTAGTAAAGAAAGCTCAAAAATAGTAACAATAGAAAATTAAAAAAAAAAAAAAAGAACAAAACCCCAAAACAACCCAGCTAAAGAAAACCTTTTCCATTGTTCTTGCTTTCTCCGTGTTTGACTTTACTGGAATAAAGTGGGTGGATCAAGTTTTTAAAAACAGAAAGCAGAATATCACTAGTGGAAGAATGAAAGCAGCTTAAAATGTTATCTAAATAATAACCAAATTAATACTTTGGTTGGAGCATGAGTTATCTTTTCAAAGCACTTTAGACAGATCTGTGTTATCCTGAAGTAGGCTATCTCCTACTTGCTTTGGGTAAAGTGCTGCCTAAGCCAAAGTTCTGCTCTGCTCAACATCTAGGCACAGAGGACGTAATTTCAACCAAGCACCTTTTTAAAACTATTGTGACACAATTGGTTTCATCTCAGCGCCTCATAGTCTATGCCTCCACAGTCTATGCCACCAGACTGAGGGAAAAAAAGGGTTCTAAAGTGAGCCACAGTGCCTTGATCCTGCTTCCAGTTTGCCTTCATGTGTAAGTCAAGAAAGACTTTAGAGGAGTCAGTGAAGCAATTCCAGTGTAAGACTGACACAAGAGAGATGAATATCAGGTCACATATCCTTAGGCTGACAGAGCTTAATGAAACAAGAATTGTGGATTAGGTCATAAATACTAGAGGCATTAATAATCTCTTCTTCTAATTACTATTCCATTTGTGGCAGACAGTCTGCATACTTACTCTATTCAAAACATCTTTATTTCCTCAGGCCAAATGTGCATTTTTTCCTGAAGTACAGTTATCATGAATGAACACTCAAGAGAGCATACATTTGTTAGAATATTTTCTTTCTAAGCTCAGAAAGACTCTTTTAGCTAGGACTAATTTAGAAACTGTGTTCTCCTTGTATTAAAAGGGAATGTAAATAGAAATAGTATGGAAAATGAAGTAGACATTGACTGCATTGTGACTTTCTTCACACTGTTCTGTCTTGGATATGGATTTCAGAAGGTAAGCCTGTACATCAAATCACTCTGCAATAATAGTTTTATATGGTTTTGTTAAGATAAACTGTATAAGGAAAGACAACTTTTAAAATGTGAATGTGATGACACACTATTAGCTTACCCATTTTTTTTAAATCTTACTATTGCCTTAGTTTAGTGCAACTAACAATATAAATGGAATGCATCTATCACCATTAATAGTGCATTCTACTTTCTACTGTTTGATTCTTTTCCTACACTTCATTCATTTAGGAACTTTACTCTTTAGACTATTCTCACTTGGTTTACAATCACTTCCACTGCTGATCTGCTATTGAGATGCTTTAATTTTAAGGACTGTAAAGAACACTTAAATACTGAAATATGCTAGTTATTGATTTTTATGTATTCACACAGATTTATCCTATCTATAGTGGACTTCCTCCCATCCTCTACGAAAATTTAAATGTTGTGTTAGGTTCTGGAAATCACTCTTGTTCTTAATGAGCGATATCATTGTTCAGGTCATCCCACTGACATTAAAGAGCAGAAAAGCCAGATCCAACAACATACTAGGGAGCATTTTGTTCTTCCTGAGGACTCTCATGATGAAGCACAACAAGAGTTCTGCTGACTTATCAGAGAAACTGTAACACCTTATTTAAAACTCAACAGCCTGTGGTTTACCCCAGTGGTCGAATGCCAGCTGAATTGCATGGACCTTCATAATGGTTTTTTATAGATCTTGAGTTACCTAAATGGTAACAGCCCGCATTCTCTGCCATTCACAGAGGGGATGTTTAATATTTGTGGAGCACTGAAGCAGACAGATCTTATAACAAATGTATTACCCCTTTTGAGCTGAGCAGCAGGCCAATATTCAGATTCTTGTGGGTTATTTTTATTAGTAAGAAAAATGGATGAATGAGTTAGGGGTTTTTCTTTCTGATATGGATGTACATATCAAACATGTACTGTCCTGTTTCCCTGGACAGTAGGAGTCCAAGATTTAGGAGACAGTGTCTTTGCACAGAATTGCAAGCTCTTGCAGCTAACAGTTCACCTAAAAAGCTCTTTTCTTCCTCTTGGCTGGATTCCTACCACTAGTTCTCTACTTAATTGCGTATCATCCTCTGACTTGTTATTATTCCAAAACCTCCATCCTCTCATTCCTGTCCATCATTGTGCTTCATTGTACACTCCATCATCTACCATCTATCTTTTACTATGAATAATTTAATATTCTCTCAGCCCTTCCATTTCCTCTCTAATTTACAACTTCTCCCCCTTTTGTTCATTTTTGTCAGTGTCACCAAGACAGAGTTAAACTCTATATATGAGCAACAGTTCTAGGATCTGTTTGCACCAACTGACTTCACCAGAACTTGACAACAAATCTACACAGGGTAATTTGATAACCATGCTCCCAAACTCTGTTTTCAAAATTATCTCTATATATGTGAAACACTGATATGTTTTAATAAATGGATAGATTTGAAACATTGATATGACTTTGATACATAGTGTTTTTATAGATGGTTGTGGCAGAAGAAATGAGTAGCAGCACAGAAAAAAGAGCAAGCAACACAGACCAAAATGAAGTATCATGAGTGACGCTGCAACATGTAGCACTACCAGAAAAAAACAATGGTCTTATAAAAACGACCTGTAATTCCACAGACAGAAATAGAGGTGTTAAACACAGCATTTTACTTGCCTCACTGGTCTATAGATTTCCTTAACACCAATGAACTGGAGTTGTTCCATTATGTCTGGAATACTTGCACATCGGGTGAGGTTGATTCTCGGGTAATAGAGCAGATACGACAGGCACATTTCATTCCTGGTGCTCAGACCACCCTGAAAAAATGGGGTTTTTTCATTTAATCAAGATAGCATTGGAATCCCACATGAAAAAAAAAAAATACTGATCAGCATTTATTTTTTAATAAAACATGTATCAGGAGGCCAAATTCAACACCTTTATCTTGCACATTAGGTTATCAAGTAGAAATAAGTTAGTATATAATTAATTAAAAAATGCACTGCAAGATCAAGCAATTGCTCCCAAGTTTGAAACATGTCAGAAAGAATAACTACCAATAACACAGGATTCCTATAAAGTTGAAGAGTACTATCTGAGAAGTTCAGGTTTATTTTCAGCTGTCTCCAAGGTATTTATATCTACCATGTTTCAGATAAAGGGTTTCAAAGTGAAGCAGATGTAGAAAAGATCTGGTGGGATAATTAATCTATTTAGTAAGAAATTAAATGAGTTTTGCCTAGTAAAATAGAGGATGGTATGGAATATGTACCTATGTGGACTCAGCTTATAAGTACATACACAGATAAAGAATAAGAAAGAAAATAGTTATTTAAGTTAACAGATAATGTTGACTCAAGAACAAAAGGGCACTAACTATAAAATAAGTAATTAGAGTAATATTTTTAGCTAACAAAATAAACAGACTCTTAAACAGTCTTCCATTGAGAGACATGAGGCAAACAACTAATTTAAAATTAATCTTGGTTAGTAATGACAAGATTATGAGCTGCACATTCCTAAATCCCATCTGGGAACAGTTCCACAAATCTCACAGAACCACAGGAATACGAATGGAGAAGACAAAACACAAGAACCAAGGGCCAAGAGCTAATATGACTACCACACATGAAAACAGGACAAAAACTCAAAAGCCTTCATTCTCACCCTTTTGCTTTTCTCTTTATACCCACTGCATGTGCTTACATGCAAGCCATGATTCAGGGAGAGGTGTCCCTGTGCTCTCTGGATGCCAGGAACAGATTTTTCCTCACAAAACAGAAACCTCTCAGGTCTCATCTCTTGGAAGCCTGGGTCCAGCCCCCCCTGAGGAAGCTGGATCAGCCTCTGGTGAAGGCTGAGTGCTGGCACCTAAGTCCCTCCCATAAACACAGTGGGTCTGGCATCACTCTCTGTTTTCATAGCCACCTGGCACAGATCAGCTCATGTCCCAGGAAATGAACTTGCTTAATCTCCAAAACCAAGTGGACACATCGTAATGGCTGGTGCCCAGCCCCTGCTAACCTAAAAAGTTGTGTCTGGGAGACCATGCACTGCCACGTGCCAAATATGTGCTAGACTCCCTTGACTCCACAGGGGATGCTCACCCCTGGCCCAGCCCTGCCTTGTCCATTGCCATGGATGTGGAGCTGTGGCTGTGGTAAACTGCTTCTCATGCCTTAGCTGCAAGGGTGCAGATGTATGGGTTGGGTTCCTGAAGGACTGCCCTGGAGACAGCAGCTGTCCAGGAGGGTTTCTGCTGCTGGAAAACCCACCACATGAGAAAGGTAACATGCAGAGACTTACTGCACCCAACCTCCTCCTGTCAACACACAGGACCTGCATTCTGCCTGGATTCTACATTAAGCACAAAAGGAAGTGGTCCTGTCTTGGTCACAGCATAAGTAAATATCAATACATGGGAAAAAATGTGTAACAAATTCATAAAAATAATTCAATAGATTATGCAGAATTTGCATGTTAATATATGTTCTGAAGAAAGAATTCCTTATATTAGCAAAGTTTGATTTTTAAAGACCTTTTATGAGCTGGCTTGCTTATTTTTATAAACAAGTCATATGAATGCATTATGTGAGAGGTCAGACTAGGATCTTAATAGTCCCAATGACTATAAAACCTAAGAATCTCTGAAAGGAAGGATAATGCAAAATTATGTACACACTCTTCAATAACATTTTATGAAAGCTTTTTAGTTCCCAATATCTTCTGATACACATCATTCTTATTTTGATCCTTTAAAACTTTTCTTACCCATGTCATTCGAATTCGGTCCACGGTACTGTAATGACATTCTGTGATTAAATTATCCCCCTGAAACACAAAATTTAGGAAGTTCACAGTTCTGAAGTTTATCAACACCAGCTACAAGTAACCACAGATGACAGCAAACACTTAAGAAATAAAGATCAGAGCAGCGGATACGACTTCTTGAAAGAGTGAAGGATTAGGTAATTGGCATATGCTAAGGCCTTGGCACTTAACATTCATATTAACCCAGATCCTCACGGATCCTCCATGGATTTAAATGAAGTCTTGTTAAGAGTCTTGTCTGTTTTCAAAATAGCAGTGGAGGTGCCCAATTATAATTCTATTTTCAGGAAAATTATATATGTAGATGGTGTATACATATGATTCTTGCTCCAAAACTCATCCAATGCTACTTTGGATAGCTTTCCCCAGGCTAATTTATCCTGCCAATTTCAATAAAAATACTTGCCAAATGAGGAAAAGAAGGTTTTCCACATCACAACAACAACTATTTATGTGCCAAGCCTGGGAGTAGAGGAGTGGCAGGCAAAGACTTAACTACATTGACAGATATGTATGGGAAAGGCTGAATACTTACCTTCTCAAGTACATACAATTAAGTTATTGCTATCTTGACAAACTGATCTACAGTTTGGTAGTACCTTTATTCCCTGTACCTAAACAAATACATACCCCAAAATCGCCACGATAATATAGTAGAAATTAAAATATTGAAGAACATTGCCAGATGTTAAAATCTGATATTATTTGGCAACTTCATATTACAAGGATGCCAGAGGTTTATTTGCTTGTGTTCATTTTTTTATATCATCTCCTTCCCTTATCACCCATGATATTAATCTTCCTTGAAAAAAATCAGATGTCCCTTCAAAGGTTGAGAACTCCTTCTTTCCTGTGGGCTGCCTCATTTCCAGATCAATGCTAACACTAACTGTGCTCCAGGCTGCTGGAAGAAGGTGCGTTAGCCTCATATGGCCAAATGGAGATGGAAGTTTCTGAAGCCATGTGAACTGGTACAGCTTTACTGTTTCGAGCAGGAATATACTGGTTTCCACCAGTGAGCTCTGTGGCTCTTGTGACTTATGGGCTTGATATCATGCAGGAAAAGTGTTCCTTCTGTGAGACTGGAGCTTTTGCTTCCAAATACAGAAGAGAGTCCTAGTACACAAAGAAAACAACCTGGACTCCACAAGCTGAAAGAGGAAGAGCTTGCAGAAGGAGAAAACAACAAGAACGTATATGAAAATGTTCAATATTATTAGTTAATTGATTAGCCTGTGGTCCAAATTATACCAGATAATGCATGTAAAGCTGTACTAGTAGTTTTGCATAAGATAAAAACAATAAAGCCCATGAAAATGGCTCATTGCAGAGAAAGAATTCCAGCTACTACTGGAGCTATCTTTTTTACGTTGCTGATAGTATCAAATAACTCTTTTAGTCTTTCTGCTGTGTACTCCCTTTTGTTCTTGAATTTTAAGCAGGATTCCTCTATAATCTGCATGGATTTTCCTAAAAATATTACAGGCTTTTTCTGCAAACCTGTCATCTTCTGCCAGCCTCCTTCCTAAACCCTTCAACACTTCTTTCCTGGAGGAGGTAACATCAGTTTGTCTTTGAAGTCCCTGTAGAGTACAAGCAGTTGGACTTCAAAGAGTAAATGCTGCACCTGAATACCCAGGTTTTGCTGTAGAAATTAAATTAGAAAGTTAACATTTATCCAGGCCTCTAAAGAACAAATATTAAAGTTTCCCAGTGTGGGAGAAGAGACATAAGAGAGAAAGGGACTTGAAGAGAATTCTGGGGCTTTAAATCATGGGGGTCCCAACCACACCAGAAGTTCAGTCATTGCAATGGTCTTTTCAGCTCCTTTTCCCTTACTGGCTACAATCCCTTAGCCTTACTAGCTACCAGTTGTCTGGTATTTTGCATCTAACCAATTCCATCAAGTAACCAGCTTGATCACATGTACCAGGAAAAGCACATCTCCAGCTTCTCTGCTGACCAGATCCGGACCAATAAAAATGAATGGCTTGAATTGGTGGGCCAAGCCTGTTCTGAAAAGAATTAGGTGGACACTCCTGAGACACCAACTTTAATGCATTCATCTCTCTGCAGCAAGGAGAAAAATTAACGAAATATTCAAGGATTCTATGATAAGAAATTCTGTAGCAAAATTAATGCTAAATGTAAGTAAATGTTAGGCACATGATTTCTTAAACACTTTCAGGGAAAGAATTAAGTGTCATACTGGCAAGATGGTTCTTTCTTCTTTTAGATACTGAAACTCCTGGAAGTTGAAGTCAAACTCATCATCATAAGCAAGCAGCTTCTGCTCCTCGCCATTGTGGAAGTGGCGCATCCTGATAGCTCTGCCAGCAAGATGAGCATGAAGAAGTACTGCAAACACATGAATCCCAGAAGGTCTCTCAGCACCTAGAGCCTGGCCAGGGGAAACCAACATCATCAGTGAGCAAAGATGCAACATAATGTAATGTAATGTAATGTATAAATAGAGTGAAAATATATTAATAAATGCATTTTTCATTCCCTCAGTTTACAGTAAAATGCAGTCTGGACCAAAACAAAATCTCTATATAAAATTCAGGTTTTATATACAAAAAAAGGCTAGGTTTTTTTCTGTGTTTTTTTTTTTTTAATAAAATCTGGTTTTACTCCTAATACAGACAGTTTTTATTAAAATCAACTGGACTGCAAATTATTTTCAATAGATTAGGACTTTCAAGAGAATTATACTAAAACCTGCACATGCTTTTAGTCCTAATACTGATGAGTGTGCATGTTTATTGTGAAAAAGGATTTCTGTGTAGTTATGAATTATGCTATCATCAATATTGTGACACGAGAAGCACTTTAAATTCAGAGGCTGTAATTATAATATGCTCTACGTCCCATCTTCAAGTCAACAGGTAGTGAAATACTGTGAGTTTACATCTGAAACATTTTTTCAGGTCAAAACCACTTTAAATTTACTGCAAATGTAAAATAAGCTATTTGCCAAATTGACATAAATCTAACATCACTCCCATTCTATCTGAGATCTATGGATTCAAACTTTTGGTATGTTAAACTTTGATTCATGTTCAGAGCCCAAACTAGAAAGAATCTGTCATTGCAACACCTTTGAAATACAACGTTGAGGTCAGAAACCTCATAATAATAGATTGTGCAGGCATTTTTAGGCTGAAAAATGACAAGACAATATGCAATATTTAACACCAACAAGAACAAATTTAAATTCCATATCTAACTTGACCCTTCATTCTAAACCGCATCATAATAAGCACTGATTCAACCTTTCTTTATAAATAACAAAGCATATAAGAATCTCCCGTGATACATTGTTTGGAGATTTTAGACAATGCTTCCATTATCTGTAGAGATATTTAAATTGTTAAACCAAGTGTTTAACGAATGCATGATTTTGTATTTTGGGCCATAAAACAAAACCTCTCCAGGTCTTTAATTTCTGTAGTTGGTCTAAGAATACCTTTCAGGCTTTCACTTCACTGTTAGAAGCCTTTAGCACAAGTACAGGTCTCAGTTAGTCTCTCTCTCAACATTTTTTATAGGCTGGCTATTTCAGGCTATTAATAGCTTTGCCATAGAAAGCAATGTATGCTTATATATTGAATACACAACCAAACCATCATATACACTGTGTCATCAAGTCTTACTCATATCAGTGAAGCAGCCTGAATACTGAGCACCCCAAATATCCAGACCAAAAGGACTCAGCATTCTGGAGAGTAACATGTAGCAGATGCTTTTGGTCATGTGTCTTTAACTGGTAACTATCAATCTTTCCAAGAAATTGAAGTAGCTGTCCAAAACAATTTCTAAGAATGAAAACCAATGGATTCAAACAGAAGACATACCTCTTTGAGACATTCCAGTGTGCAATGACCCTCTGATACAAATTCAGGCATGCCTGGTGGGATATTGTGGAAAAGGCTGACCCAAAGACCAGCTTCAATAACCCCAGCATCGTATTTCCTTAAAATTGGAGTATAAATTAGCCTCAGACCAGAGTTATCTATCAGGCCTGCAACAAAAGAGCACAGTCACTCATGGCTGTAAATTAGTATTTTAAAGAAAAATAAATAAAATCAAATTCTTTCACATTTTTCAAGGCTTGACCTAAGTTTTCTACATGAAATTTGAGGAATCAACCCCAAGGACCTGGAAATGAGTCAAACCATATGCAGGAAGCAATAAATAGGAGCAGCCCACAGGAGGGTTGTTAAAGATGGTATCTTGATATCTGTGGTGTTCAGATGTGAATGAAATATATGTGCTGTCTGCAGCCCTCATGTCCCTTCTCCTAAGTTATCCAATATGGACCTCAGAGAAAAGAAGTTAGATCACAGGCAGAGCAAACAATACAAGGAAATAATAAGACCTCCAAAGTTTCCATGTATGATTTTCAAATGAAATATATAAAGCACAGCTTAAAGATGTTGTAGTTTTTATCTTTAAAATTTTCAAGCCATGTGTTGTATTCTACTTGTGAATTTATCTACTCCTTCACCTTGAGCCATAGCATTAATTATATTTTTCCTTCGTTTTCAATTGCCTCTCACAGCATACCTCAAATGACCAAATGCATCCCTTTCACAACCTCCCAAATAAAAAGAGCATCAACTAAGTGTGAAAATTGGCTTCCTAAATCCTGAACTTGAAGATAATATCAGCACCTTAGTAGGGTAGACAAGAGAACAACAGAGGATTTTAATGCTTCACTCACTCAAGTTCTCTTGATTTCTAAAAGTAGTTTAAAGCACCAAGGCCTTCTGTGAAAGTGTTGAGATTTTAAGAGTCAAAATTATATGAGTCTCTTTTGTTCACCTACATGTTTAGCCATATCTGCTTGTTTGTGTATCTGTTCATAACTTATGTTGCTTCCATCATCTTCATGCTTATAATTATTTCTCTTCTATTAATCATTTTCACTAGGTAAGATATAAAAAAAAAAAGTTTGTGCTGCACAAGCCCTACATTCTGTTAGTTCATGTTACCTTCTGCTTTGTTATCCCTTTTCAAAATTCAATTTTGAAAATTAAAAATGCAAAACACATAGCAAGTATCTCAGAGAAGGTAAGAGACTTCCTGGTGACCTATGCTAGTCTTCTAAAAAAACATAACAGAGGTAAGAGTGCCTGAAACCAAATTTTACATCCATTTGAAAACAGCAGTCTATTTTAAGATAAGCAAATGACAGAGGGACAGAACAGGGACTAAGTTACCCAGTCACAAAAATAACTAAGACAGAGTAGTATATAATTATTAAGGAACAAAGGATATGAACTATGCATAGCCAATTGAGAGTGGTAACCAACTATTAGAAATTCTGCAATATACAAACCATGACATTTCAGGTGATATATGCTGTCCCACAGCAACCCAGCTTCAAAGTGTTTGGGAATCCATACTGATTCTCTTTCTGAAAACATTTGTACAATCTCATTTTAAATTTTTCCTTTGTAGTATTTCCCCTTCATGCTTGTTGCTAAGATCTAAATGTCAGAAATTTTCATATGTAACAGTTTTTTTACAAACAACCTCAGAGGCCACTGTTCAAATGAAAATTGAATGTTAAGGATTTCAGAAACAAACATTCAAAACTAGACATGTTAGGAGCAGTTCAAACATCTTCGAGTCAAACTGGGAGGCAATGCTGACTACAAATCTGAGTAATTTTAGAAAACATTACCCTAGATCATAACATGAGGCTAATAATGCAGCCTTTAACCACAAGATCCAAGCTGGGGAAATGCAGGTGAAACACAAAAATGAAGGGGATTCGGTATCCCATGCAAATGTACATGCTGAAGGGAGAGTCTGCCATTACGTAAAACAATTTTAAGATACTTCATCTGGTACAACATAAATACGGGGAATAACAGTAAGATAGAACACCATAACTCACACAGAGGATTTTATTTTATCACACGGGGGTGTAAAGAAAGGCCAGTACACTGTGCTGCACTGGATTTTACTCAGTTCATGTATAGCAATCACCAGAATATTCTCAGGTACTGTAGCTCAATAAACTTTTGTTACAGAAGAAAAAAGTATCTTTCCAAAAGTCAGCTTCCAAGCTCCCTAGGTTTATCTAGGGCTCCCTGCTTTCTTCCTTTTGCTTCCTCTAAATATAAATGAATTTTAGAAAGAAGATTAAAAAACCACCAGCATAAATTAAAAGCTTATCTTTAAAGATAAACTGCTTTTACCCGTTGAATGGTTTAGTAACCTGAGTCTATGCTGCACCTTCAGAAACTGCCCACCACTCAGGTAGATGTCTTTAAAAAAAAATGTTAAAAAAATAATAAAATGGTCATTCCCTGTGTTGTCTCACAGTCTAGGTGTTATACTTCTATCTCTCTGTCTGATTGGATTTCTCAGCAAAAGGAAAAGAGTGAGAGTTAACATGTAGGATGTAAGGATAAAAGGAGACTTATTCACCTGGTCCACAATTCTTCATATATCTGAATCTCCTGCTGAGTTCAGGTTAAGCTTTTGAGTGCAGTGAGAAAAACACTGGGAGCCAGTAACTATTGAGCAGAGAAAGATAAGCCTCAGCTTTGTATTTGCCCTGTTTGCCATGCAATGCAATGAGAAGCACTTATGTCTAGTACATTTTCCAATCTTGCATGTTTTGAAGAGTGTGAGGGTACAAACCTTCTGTGTATGATGGATTGTCATAATGTACCTCCATAAGAACAAACTGAGGGTCAGCCGCTGTGCCAATGGATAAGCCAACATGAGGAGGGTAGGTGAAGCCCTGAAAATCATACATACACGTACATATAGAGTTGAGGTATTTTTGCCATGGTTAAGATTTGATTTCTTTTTATAAATACAACATTGACTTTTTTTTTTTTTACAATGATACTATCATATTAATGACAAAATTTACAAAGATAACTTCTTTTAAAACTTTCTGAACATGACATTGTGGCGTAACATATTTGTTATATACTCAATGCACTAAATAACTATGTTAACATAAAATAGTAGTTCCATTTAAAATCATAGATCCTATGCTGGCTAGAGGATAAAGCCCTGAGTAAACCGGTTTGACTTCACCACCGACCCTGCTTTGAGTAGGAGGTTGGACTAGTGAATTCCTGAGGTCCTTTCCAACCAGCATCACCCTGTGATCTTATGATTGTTCATCCTGTATTTATTGTTTGAATGGAAAAGTAAAATTCTGTTTTAAGTGTATAAACTTTGCATCATCAAGCAGCTAGTCTGACAATAAAACCTTTATGAAAAAGTGAACCTGCATTTTAAATGCTCTCAATTTCTAAAAGCAGCAATTTCCAGGGAATACAGAGGTTATAGATTGTTTTTTTCCTGCAGATGTCACTACATTCTAGTGAAATGATTTGAAAAATAAAGATGGTCTTCATGGCTACATTTACACTAGCAAGCCACGTAGTACAACTGAAATAGCTTGGTACAGTGCAACAGCTTGTGCTGGACCAGCTGTCCTCAGATGATGCTCCTTTGGACAAGACCTGGTCAGACCCTATGCACTGAACCCCATTTATTGCTGAGACGTGCTGGGCTTACCCCTGCATGTTCACTTTCACTTCACCCCAAAGAGGGCTGCGCAAGTTCTCAAACCCCTCATGATGATAAACAGAGCTTGGTAAGTGAGAATATCCAGGAGATTTACTTCAAAAGCTCACTTTTGATTCAAACCAAAATAGCAGTATCTTCTAAGTGAACTCAGTTACCAAATTCACTTTTGTAGGAATCAATATAATGATTTTATAGCGTATAACCAATATTTTAATATACAATTTGAGATTCTAGCTTTCTGAAATGTGCAATCTGAAATCTCAATTCTCTGATGCTTGATGGATGTTAATGAATTAATCATAGTGTACAGCAATAAATATTATTACCTCCATTCTATGTAAGGGTAAACTGAAGTAAGTGAAGTGAGTACTCCAGTAAACCTGAACGTAACCCAGATGTGTCAAATTCCTCTCTGCAGATCTTTAACAACAGGATCATTCTTGCAAATGCCTTCATAGTGCTTGTCAAATGATAACTTATTTATATGAGTTTTTTATTTCACTTAGATTAAGACAGTTGAAAGTACAAATACTAGGTCAGAACATAGCTGATGGCAAAAATCATACATCAAAAGCATGGCACAAAGCATACATCAAGGATAACGCTCATAGTAGTTTAAACTTTTTAAGATGATTCCGTGTAGCAGCTCTGGCTTCCTCACACTGCAGGACTCAAAAGACAGTTTTGGACTGCAGGCTGACAAACAAAGGCTCCAGAAATGATCATCACCCCAGTCCCTCTCTGTGCCCACACCATCATTTGTGTGGGCAAACAATGAATCAAGAAGGTAAAGAAGGGATGGGATTCTTTTGGCAGTAAGAATGCCTTATGTCAGCTGAAAGCATTAACTGCAGCCTAAATTAACATATGAAATGAGCTGAAAACACAGCCTGGGGTCAATATGGCATCAGAGACTGTATTTTCTGTAGATATGCCCCACTGCCATGAGCAAAGTGGTCCTTGTGCTGGGTCTGCACTGCCACAGGATCACACCTACACTGAAATGATGTCTCTCTAAGCTTGGCAAGAAACTTCAGAATGATGGGCCTGAATGAGGAAACACTGTAACCAATCCTGGTGAGGCACAAAATAAATTAAATCTATGTCTAACTTCATTTGGAATATCTTGCCTCCATGTCTTTTATGCAGTCACCTACAGAGACTGCGTTTCTTTTTGTTAGTCTCCACAAGTAGCTGGTACCGGTCATTGCTGGAGGCAGTGCATTTCCATATCAGATGAGACAAGCCTATGCAGCAACAGACTTCCATGCTCCCAAGCCACCTTTTTATCCCTAAGGCAACAACTCCCTACTATTTTCATTACTTCTAGCTTGTCACTCAAGATGATTGTTGCATTTCATTTTTAAAAGGCCCATAAGAAGTTGAGGGCTTACTGGTGAGGTATTTAGGGATTGTGATTGTGTATCCTTTGAAACAGAGAGATCAAGTAATCCCTAATATTCTAGGAAGAAGCTTCATTATGATACATATCCTTTTAAAGCCCCATTGATGAACCATGCTAGGCAGCCATTCATCCTACCTCTCCTCCAATGGCCCAAGCAAAAATGACAGTCTCACATGTGAGAAAAGAGTCTGGCATGTTGGGGTGGTAGCACTCATGCCCATAGTCCAGCACGCTGTCATTCAAATTGCTGCTGCACTGGTAGAGCAGGATATGGTGCACCAGATTCTCATGGCCTTTCTGGATCAATGGCTCAACCTGTCAACATTAAAATGGAAAAGAAAAAGAAAGAAAACACTTATCAGATGTGACTAATTCAATGCAGGTATGCAAATAGAACTAAAAATTATATGGTGCCTTTATACTAAAAGAGGTGGTTTGACATTACATTGTAGTTGAGATATTACTTTAATGCTCTGTAACTCCGAGCATTGAAAACTTCATTGCTCAAGTGCATCAATAGGGGACAGGAAGGAAATTCTGTGTCTTTATGAAACTCTGTTGTCATCTGTATTTTTCTCTCTTCTCCCGCCCCAGTCTTGTACGGTCACTTGTCTTTCTACCTGCCCAATCTTGTTTAGCCACATTCCAGCATGAAAGGGGTATAAACCAGTTGAAAGTCTGTTCAGATAAAGCAGCTTGATATCTCAACTACTCAGAACTTTTCATCCCTTTTTCTGCCTCTTCTGTACTATTTCAGGCTAGAGCTGTCCATAGATTCTTAACATCTAGGGTGAGCCTGGAGGTATATCCCACATTCCTCAGCAGCTCAAGATGGACTTTTGAATTTTTTTGACATCTACAAGAAATTAGAATTATTTTACAACCTGCTCAGTTGTAAAGACTTTATTAACATGAAGTCATTCCTGAGAGGTTGGGTGCTCCAGGGTGTTTATGGCAGTGATGAGCTGGAGGGCTTTCAGGGTGCCTGGGTGCCCCCAGTATAAATTTGACCACCAAACTTCAGGGTAGGCTGAAATAATTTCATTCCTGTATGACAGTGTTCATTCTCTATTTGGATGAATGATGTTAAATCTTCTCTGTCAGAGATGACATCCTTGGGGCAAATATGAATACTTCTGAAAAAATTATTTTTCTTCTCAGAAAGATAGTATTCCACAACATATCAGCATATAGAAAACAGTATTAAAAAGAAAGGAGCTTTTTCCCCTTGCTTTTGCTTTCAGAGATTGCATCCCTTTCTATCATATCTAGCTTCAAGTTGAATAAGATTAACATTAATGTTTTCACAAGAGAAGTAAAGCTTTGGCAATGCAGCTCTTAAGATGTAGGGTGCCATGCAGTACTGTCTTTTAATATTAGGAAAGAGAAGGTATTTTAAACAGGCAAAAAATAGTATATACATCCTAAATTGAATCCATTTATTTTGCAAGCACATGAACCCCAGCTACCAGAGGACCAGAAGAGGGTAAGCAAGAACAGTTTATTGCATTATTAAAACATTGTCAGCACAATATTGTTTCCAGAAATTTATCTCACTGCACTTTGTTCAGGTCACTAAACCAATTACAACAGAGAAAGGGTAGGAAGAAGCAACCAGAGCTTGTGCATATCAAGACCACCCTCATTGATATGAATCTGCAAAATAGTATTGAAGTTGGACTCTCAGGGAGTCCAGCTGCTGCTGAGTACCTGCATGTCTGTCCAAGAAGTGCACAACCCCAAACCACCCACTTCACTGCACTTAGAAGTCAATGGAAGAATGCCAATTTACATGCATGCACCAAAGTTTCGTTCTGATGGCAAGACTGAAATACTTCAGAAGAGATCTTCTGTACTGTTGTCAATAATCCCTATTTCAGTTAGCATTACCATCATTGTGAATTACTGTACTATTTAAGTAAAAAGTATTTTTGAAGGAGATAAGAGTTGGTTTTCCCATAAGAATTTCTTCGTAGATATATCAGACTGACTGCCAAAGATTCAGAAATCCATTTCAACTTGATGTTGTTTCTTCCCTCTGCTCCATCATATACCTGCATATTTATCCATATACTGCAGAACCAAAGCACAATCGCATAATGACATCTTATATGTTAAACAGTACATGTAACTCAAGAACTCTGGAGCTCCGTATAATATATAGGTTAATCAGGGAAATGGTTATGGTAATATTATCCCTGTATCTACCAACAAAAAGAGCATTTTTGTCCCAACATGTTTGAGTTCTGCCTGCTGCTACAGGATCCCAACACCTACTGTGCTTACAATCGCTACTTCAAAACCAACTTCCCCTCAAAACAACAGGACAGCACCAAAATTAGAAACTCACATCCTGTCATCAGTTTTTAGTGTTGGTTACCTAAACAATTACAGCATTTCAAAAACTAGTTTTATTCAGTTTTATTTAGTGAAGAAAAGAAAAGAAAAGAAAAGAAAAGAAAAGAAAAGAAAAGAAAAGAAAAGAAAAGAAAAGGAAAGAAAAGAAAAGAAAAGAACCAGAACAAACACTTAAACATCTTTCTGATGCTTCTTGTAGAATTTATATTCTTCAGATGCACAAAAAGATAATGAAAAGTAGCAGCAAAGTTACACTTTTGCACACTTTTATTACAGCTTCGTTAAAGAAATGTCAGCTTTCTCTCTCCGCTTTTAAACAAATATAGAAAAAAAAGGAACTATTAAGAGTATCATTAGTCACAAATCATTCATTTCCCAGAATTATATGGAAATATTTTAATGGCCAGCTCCGTAAGGCTCACAACAACATTTCTGATAGAAACAAGAGAAGGAAGAGGCACAGACTACCTGCACTTGTTGGGTTCCTTTTCTCTGATCCTATGAACAGCTAATTGTATTTATTTACTAGAATAACTTCAGCAGAAAGGAAAATTAAAAATTACTATCTCACCCTCTATTGTAGTGATTAACTGGAGCAGGGATTTAAACAAGCCATTCTACACCCCAGGTAAGTGCTGCTCTGTTTACTCAGTCATTGGTTATTTTAGCTTATATTTAGCTCATTCGAGTTAGTTATTTAGGTTGCCTACCTCTCTCACTTTACACAAAGAGCATCTGTACAGCTTACTTTGCTTGAAGCTGGAAATAAATTCCAAAACTTTTGCTTTTTTTCAAGTAATATTCTTGTTTTCTGGCCAGCCTTACAAACAATGCTGAACAATGATGAAGTTTCTCAAATATAGGGCCAAATTTAGCAAATCACTAATGCATTTGAAAATGCACATAGGTGGTCCTAAGTGTAAAGTTAGTTCATAGAGCAGGTATCTACAATTAAATATCTAGATCAGAGTGGCCTGGTTTCCAGAGTACTTGCAGCCTCAACGAATAATAACACAATTTTCAGAGCTCATCTTCTAGAAGGTTATCCTATTTTAATAGATCTTTGTCAGTCTTGGTCCCTAACTATAGGTATTCATTTTTAAAATGTGAACTGTTTAATGCACATAGTCAAAGTTTCTAAATTTTAAATTTTTTTTAATATGAATTTTTTGGTTCTTTGATAGTCTTTAATCTCCAAATCACACAATCGAAAGCTAAGGCCTGTTTTTGGAGGTCTCCACTGAAAATAATTGTGGATCAACCCTGAAAAGCCGCCGTGACTGTCTTGTTACTTTGCCTCTGGAAATAGCTCAACTTTTAGAATACTGAAGAAAAGATAATAATTTACAGTGGTAAACAGCGCAAAGGACTATAATATAGAAAAAAAAAGTCATAAAAATAGGCATATTACGTAAGAGTCAATAAATTGCATGTTTAAGTGAATTTATTTTTATTTGGATTCTTATTCATACATAGCCATATTTACTCTGTTCCCATAGCATAAGGAGACTCTCAAATGGCACTTTCAGCCATGAATAACTGAGTAAGTTAGATGAGTTGCAGTGAAAATAGGAATCCACCTTTCATTTTCAATAATTACAAGGAAACCTGTGACTTTGAAACATAGTTCCTTCCCCTTTCCTTGGCTAATTCTTGTTAGCCAAGGGAGAAAAGAAATAGGCTGAAAGGACACTGAAAGGGAATATGCATATAACCACCTATTTTTCCCATTTTACCTCATTCTTTGAGGCTCATTTGTGATGCTTTCACTGTTGCTTGACAAGCAAGGAAGATCCAGCTGTCAGGGTTCATCTCTTTGCCATGTTGTGAATAAGCTTGCAGAGATACTGCACCACCGAGGCACCTCAGTGACTTCTTCCCCTGCAGGCAAAGTGCATTTTCTGCTTGACATTTCCTAAATGCCAGAGGGTCAGAGAACAAAAGCCCTATATCCACCCTACATAAAAATGCCGAAAGCGTTAAGGGATTGCAAAAAATAAGTGCATGCAACAAGACACAATCTCTGCTGTTTTTCATGAAACCTGAAGAAAGAAGATCCTGTTTTATTATTCATGATGATTTGCTTTCTGCATCCTCTCTACCTTTCTTGAAAGCTTGGGCAGAAGATCTTTCTAACCAAGGACACTGATGTATATGAACCTATCTGACTCCCACTAACAGAGGTAAAAGATAATAGATGTACTATAATCCCCCACCACATCAGATCATGGTTTCTAAAGAAGGAGGCACTTAAAATACATCACATTCAAATGCAAAATAAAGACATTGCCTTCTGCAACCAAAAGTATGGGTTATGGTTATGACGTTTGGTTAGCATGACCTGTACTCGTTGGGCAGGTTGAGAGGTTTTATAGAGCTCCTTTCAACATACTGAATCTCTTAGCACTTCTGAAAATACTGACTTTCAAAGAATGTAAAATAACAAATCTTCAATTTATTATCAAGTTAAAACAGATAAAACATGTGCCTTCCACCTGTTAATTTAACAGAAGCCCTATTCTAGTCAACAGGCTGACAACACATGAACAAAGAAAATGCTAACATCTGCCAGTGCTGGGTTACTCAGCTTCATTTTTTCTTCTTCTTTTCTCCATTTTCTACTATCTCTTTACCTACTGCACAAACTGAACATACTACACATCATTGTTTCTTAAAAAAAAACAAGACAAAATTGTAACATAATAGAGTCTTTCATCTCAAGCTGCTAATAAGCAGAGTCAAAATACTACTGTATGATGTATTAAACAAGATGAAAATGCAAACAGCTTAAATGGTCCAAGAAGTTAGATTCCCTATAATAGAAAAATATCTCCAGAAACCTGGTAGTCTTTCTTGCTTATCCCTGTTTTTCTCCCTTTCATTTGCTTTGATTTTTTTTTATGTTAACCGTTGTTTGTTCTTCATGCCTGCTTGTGTGAATGAACAAAGTTAGTCAGCTATATCCATAGTCTCCACATACTGTCCCTGTTAGAAAATATTAGCCCACGGAATGTCAGAAAACAAAAAGCTGGCTTTATTTTTATATATGAAAATGGCAACAGATTTTTGATCTTGTTGTAGTGATGATTCTACACTGAAATGTCAATTAGAAATATGTTTTTATTTTTTGCAGCTCAAAAGGTAGTTTCAACTTAATCTTACATTTTAAAGACACTACGGGATGGTATGTTGCCATCTAAATGACTCTGAATGAGGCCTTACACAGCACTTGGTGTGTGTAGCCCCTGGTGACACAGAGAAAAAACATTATTCTATAGTCTCAGAATTGAAAGTAAAAGTTTGACATGGGATTTGTGTCCTGGCACTGCTGTATCAAAGAGAGTTTCTAGGCTGTGGTTTATTATTTTATTCATATGAGCTTGCCACTTCTCTGATTAGCTCAGACCAAAAAGTGATGGTTGTGAAACTGAGTACGGACTGAGTTTGAATGAGGAAGTTTTGTAGCAGAAGACAAAGTTATAGGGTATCTGCCTTCTATACACATCCACAGGATGGGTATAGAATTATTACCTTCTTACTGATGACTCTGGCATTTAGACTTCTTTCATAAATGCGTACCATGTACATATTCTGAAATATTTGTCTGACTTAGAAAAGTTCTTCAAAGACAGACATGATGTCTTCTTATTAGGAATCATTACAATTTTTTTCTGATTATTTTTTTATTTTCAAAAGTGTAGTTGTGGAATGGACAAATATTTATCCAAAACAACTCTTTTAAAAGTTTTAGTTTTTTCTTCAGAAAAGCAAATACTTAGAATACTTGGTATAGTAAAGGTGGGTCTTTTTCAACAGAAAACTGCATGTATTAAAAAAAAAAATTCAAGAATACTATGGTTTTATTTTCATATAAAAGTTCTGAAAGAAAAACACCAGTTCCTTGCTGCCTAGCATTGCTTCTTGCACAGAACCCAGAGGTGTGCTGAACAAAAAATCAAGACCTGGAAATATGCCTCCAAGCTGGGGTAGATGTTTAAGTCCATGACTTCGGGGCAGACTAGAATTTTAACCCTAACAACCTAACAACTATCTCATGTCAGTAGAAAAGCCTGCATAGGCCAGTGTCACATCTGGGACACTAATCTGCTGCAGGCTTTCAGCCCAGAGTTCAGGAATCCTGGGGTCAGGCCAGGACCACCCTCCCAGCGCCCCCACCCCACCCTGTCTGTCAGAAAACATTACATTAATGCTGCCAAATAGTTAGAGCTGAAAGAGATACCTCCAATGCTCAATCAGCTACGGTCTAGCATGGATTATCTGCTATAATCTTTCCTGAGATCAGTGGTATTGTTTTCATGTACACAGCTAAGTGCACATTTCTGTTTTCCTCACTGTACAATCCAAATCCTAAATTCAGTCATTATTACTGACAAAGCCCTTTAAACCACTCTCTGTTCCAAGGGCTTCTGAGTTTATACTGTGCCACTTACTTAGAAAGGTATATATTTTGGTGAGTGAATGGTCGGAGGTAGAGCAAAGCCACTGTTTCTGGTTCAGTGATGGTCATCTATGTACAACAGGGAGCATTACTGCTTAACTTGAATTGCCTTTCAAATGTAAAAAGTTCACCCAAATTATTTTCATACACATTTTTCACATCTTCCAGCTGGAGGAAAATACAACTTATGTAGTTAGTGACAGGATTTGATCCTTGAATTTTAATAAAAAATAGATGGAGATGAGAAAAAAACTCAGGCAACAACATCCATCCCCACTCCCAACCTCATAATGTGATTAGGTAAGGTTTCCTTGCAGGATGGACATTTTCTAGACAAAAATAGAGGTTCCGTACAACTGAAGGCATTGGAATTTGCATGATTTTTCCTTAATGTGTGTATAGGGGGCTTTTCCAAAGCAAGATTCAAATACAGGACATAATCCTAGGTTGAAATAACATGTCTGAGTTATTTTCTTATTTATTAAAGCTATATTGTTGGCATTTGGTTTTAACTGGTTTGGGGTATACATTAAAATGCGTAAGAAAAATTCTAACATCACCATAGAGAAGAAGTCCTCACCACATGAATGGAAAACCTTATTCAAAGCACCAATATTTCTTGTTCTTGGTGTAAAGAAGAATGGATTTGTTTATTCAGTGACTGTGTTGTTCAATGAAAGCTCTTATTTAAGTTTTATTAGTATGCTGCATTAAGAAGTAATTACCATACCTCCGTTTCAAGCTGCAGAGTTTTTGTTGGAAAAGAATATACATTTTCAGGTAAAAGTTACTGCTGTTGTGCTGTTAGCTTGGAGAGGAGGCTATTTATCTAAGTTTACACAAATCCTTCTGTCCCCCCATACTACTGCTAAAGATTACACTGTTTGTCCAGATTTCTATAGGCCAGTGTGCAGAACAGCTTAAATATTTTAATTAGGAAAGAAGAATCAAAAAATGCAATAACCAATAAAACCAAATGTTCAAAAATGAGAACAAGAGATGGGCTTAGGGCTTCTTGTTCTCTCTGTCATCAAGTCTATTGCTAAGTTCTTATTCCTAATTAATTGCCTGGAACTGTGCCACTCAAAAAGAGTTTCAGACTTTAAAGACGTGGTAATTTAGACTAAACCCAAAAGAAATGCATCTCAAAGAAGCATTCATAAAACATTGTTTCTGACTGAGGTATGTCTGAAGATTTAAGATAAGACATCTAGTAACAGTTAAAAAGTATAACCCCAAGGACCTATCTGATAAAAAGCTCAGGTCAAGAAAAAACATGTTTCATTTGTTTACGCTTCCTGGCAATACAGTCATTGCACGCCTAAACAGCAGAAACACCAGCAGAGTGGTTGCGGTATTCTGTGCAGCCATGGTCTCTCAGTGTAGTTGACACACTCCAAGCAGAATTAGTTGGCAATTAATCAGCAACATCATTACTTTCTTGTGAAAACAGTGTCATAAAATATGTCTGATCTAAAGCCAAAATGGGTAGTCTACACAGACTTTACATTTAGTCAAGAGGAACATATAATTTGAATAGTATAGATAATAATGTCAAAAAAGGAAATCACCATTCATGCACAATGGTGTCTATTTCTGTGAGACGGCAATGGAAGAGGTTTTAATTGTATCATGCAACTGCAAAATATTGTCTTCAATCACGTAGCTTACACTTCTTCTGCTCCTGTTTCGGAATGAACACGCAGCTTTGCCTGAAGACAGAGCACGTGAATTTACAGCCTGCCTGTTCCTTGTTTTATATATACTAAGGTATAGTGTTTGGAAATGTTTCCTGACAAGGAAATGAGGACTTCTGTGAAGTACTACCAAAAGGGAACACACAAGATTAAGACCTAAGGCATTCACATACTGAGCTTCTACAGGAGTCACCAACCTGGATTGTCTAGCACCTAAAGTTTTCTGAACGGAAAGCATGGGATAAAATAAGCACAAGGCTCATGATTCTGACATGACACAGCCTCCTAAGTCAGCAGAACAAATCTCCGGAACTATTACTTATAACCCTCTAAAAACCTGTATTTAGAAAGTTAACATACAAACCAGAGGAGGCTTACAATATAAGTGTGGTTAGGTAATGCCTACACTAATACTATGATTTCCACATTTTCTCACCCCGAGCCAGAGCCTGGTACTCTTATGTAAAGCTACAACATCAACAGCACCTATGAAGTCACAGAACAAGGGCCATTTTCAGATGATATGTCTCTTTTGAAGTCACTGGAAAACGCTGTATTAAAATTATATTATGTTCTAGAAAGCAAAACTGTAATTGACACTTCATAAAACAGAAAGATACAGTTCCAATCCAAGCACCTTACGAATTAGTAATGACAAGGACGCTGAAATAATTGTGGAGATGAAGAAAGGAGAGTGAAGAACATTAGTCTGCAGGTTATACTAATATGCTTAGATACATATGTTTTCTCAGGTTAGGGTGTGTTTTATTTGGAGTTTTTTTAGAGTATTTTAGTTAGATCCAAGATGTAATTTATTCTCATGCCAGGTAAAACTTCACTACAGTCTTGACGCAAAGATAAAATATTCACCATCCACCTGTGGTTCAGTTGTCATCTATGTGGATTTTGACATCAACTATGCCATGTGTGGACATGGTGGAGTGGTATGATTTGACTATTGTATGTCCATTTTTCAACTGTTATTAATGTTCTTTCTTTCTATTTTACCCCCCAGAGTTAATGAATCTTTGCTCTGGACATAGCTATAACTACGACGTATTGCAAGTGGAAGCTGAGATGAAGAGGGGACCATAACATCATCCTCTGAAAATTAACCCCAGTAGCTAATTCTGAGGTTGCAGAGTGAGAGGTTGGTACTGAAGAGAAACACTTTAAACTTTTAGATCAGAAATTAAATTTCTTCTCCATTTAAATGGCATTGCAGCAATTAAATGTGGCCCTATAGAAATCGTGTTTAAGATGCGGCTACTATGTGACTTGTCTGAATTAGAAAGTTGATCTTAAGAAGCAATACAAAGATACAAGCAGGACCAAAGTAGATCTGTTCTCTGATCCATCCAGACACTCACCTCACACCATGCAAGCCCCATCAAGTCAGATTTTACTACCTATGAACCTGCCGTTCTGGTATTTACACAGAAGATGCTTTATAATTGCTCACCTAAGGCCCAGTTCTACTCTGAAATATTTTATTGCCTGCTATGACAAGAAATGCTGTTCAGGTAGCTGCAGACAACTCCTAGACACAATTTTCTTATCTTTTCAGTGTATAACCTAATTACAGGCTGACTCTAAAACCATATACAAAGCTAAGGATGAGGAAGAAGACAAGAAGACATGGTACAAGAAGAAGAAACAAAGGTATGATACAAGACAACATGGGGTCAATCAATAGCAATCCTCTCCTGAAGATCATCCCACAAATCACCTCAGAATTGAGAAGTGAAACTCAGAGAGCTTCACAAATCTTGTACCCTCCCCTTCTCTGTGCTCACCATTGATGGTATTTTAAGTTAAGGCTCCTGTCACCTAGTACTTGTACGTAACTAGAAATTACATAACTCCTGACTTTCACTTAACCAGAAAATCACATAAAATACATATTTTCCAACAACATGCTGGCATAGTAAATGCATTGCCATAACGGATAGATTTTTTTTAAATTTGCTGATGACAGAAATTAAGTAGATTATTTTTGCACACCAAGTATGGAATAAATAACGAAGCAATAGCTGCACAGTTTAAGTATTCTTGTTGTAAAAGCTTACAAATGAAGTGAAAGAAGACTACCACAAAATAAGAATATATTCTACTAAGAAATATAAAGTTTGCTTTGACAGTAAAATCTGTGGTCACATTTAGTTTCATCTCTGATCACAGAATGAAATAAAATATGAAATAATTTAGAAGAATATCAGAGAATAATTTAGAAGACTATCAGAGAAGACAGTATTTCTGTTATTTCCTGAGACAGTTGCTTGGGAAACTTTTAATTTCCAGCCAGTTCAGTTACATGATTCTTTATCACTGCAAGTCCTAATGGGCCAATTCAGGCTTGCACTGAAAAGAGAGCCCTCCAGATCAATGGGCAGATAGCGTATAAGATCTGCAGAATAAGATGATCGTTCGGTTGCCAATCTAATTTACCAAGGCTGAAATTGCTCTTCAGGGGAACATACAGGAAAATACAGAACACTTGTTTATGTCAGGCTGCATGATCCAATTTGCTAGAGTTATCACATTTAGAAAAATGTAAAAGTTCAAGCTGGAGAACAACAAGCAGTTACTGTCTGGTATCACTCAAGTTAAAAATCAGTGCCCTCATTTAAGTACTGAAGGCTCCAAGCTGCCCTTCTGGCTTTCAATCAATCAGTCTCTTAAACTGGAGTCCCTTTGTATTTTCACACTGGGGTCTTTGGTATTACTAAAGCATTCCACTGTCAAAAGGCAGAGTCACCCTTGGCAACAAGTTTTTTTGGAGTTTTTACTTCCTTATCAGAGATTGCCCCAAAACTGAACATGAAGATTAACTAGCAGCTGCTGGTGTGTTCTAATACAGGCCTTTCTTTAACTGAAAAGAGGCTCCCTTTTCTAAGGAAATCTACAAAGGAAAACTTTGGTGCTTATATAAAAATATGCCTAATGTAACACTTCTCAGCTAATGTTAAATAATTAAGTATTTTCTGGTGATATGCTTGGCCTAATCACATCCTAGATTCAATGCCAAAAAAATTACACAGAGTTGTGGTTGAGAAAAATCCATTTTTCCTAGAGGTAAATTAAAAATATAAAAAGGCAATTTTTGCTCCTATCACAATGTCTCCACCCAAGAGTGTTGAGGGAGCTGGCAGAGGAACTTGCCAAGCCGCTCTCCATCATTTATCAGCAATCCTGGTCA
>JAVSBS010006285.1:11979-24643 GCA_033124195.1 Coracias cyanogaster | reverse complement strand
CCCTGGGGGCAGGTGGAGGACGAGGCGCTGGTTCCAGCCCGGTGCCGGCGGGAGCTTGGGGGCTGTGGAGGCTGGCGCGCGGATTAAGCGGCAGGAAGTCACTGCGGCTGTGGGGGGGGTGCGGGGAGTTCTGTAAATACCCGCAGGCCGGTTTGAGGAGCCCCAGGGGCCAGATCCGGCCCGCGGGCCGTAGTTTGAGGACCCCTGATCTAGTCCAACTGCCCTTCTCACAGCAAGGCCAGCTAGAGAAGATTGCTAAGGGAGGTGTCCAGTAGGATCCTGAATATCTCAAGGACTAGAGACTCCACAACCTTTCTGGGCAGCCTGTGTTAGTGTTTGAGTACCATCACCATAGGAAAAAAATAATTCTGATATTTAAGCAGAATTTCCTCTGCTTCACTTTGCACTTGTTGCCTCACTGGCGACCACTGAGAGGAGTTTGTCTCCATATTCTTTAGTGTCCTACCACATATTTACATACACGGATAAAAACTCCCTGAGCTCCAGGCTGAACAACGCAAGATGTCTCAGCTGCCCCTTGTACATCAGATACTTCAAGACCCTTTGTTGGTGAACTTGTTCCTGTGTGTCCATGACTCTTCTACTGGTTTCCCCAGAGCTGGACCCAGCACTGGAAATATACCTTATTGGTGCTGACTAGAGGGAAAGGGTCACCTTCCTCAACCTGCTGGTAAGACTCTTCCTAGTGCAGTCCAGGAGGCCTTCTTTCCTCTGAGGGCACATCCCTGACTTCTGATCAGTTTGTTGTCCACAAGGACTCCCAGGTACTTTTATGTAAACCTGTTTTCCAGTTGGTTGGCCTCTGCTGTGTGTACTGATGCACAAGACTATTCCTACTCAGGTGCGGGACCTGGCTTTTTGCTTTGCTGACTTTCAGATTCCTGTCAGCCCATCACTCCATCATGTTGAAGTCCCTCTGAATGGCAGAACAACCATCTGGTCTGTCAGCTCCTCCTCCCAAGTTTATTTCATCACACTTGCTGAGAGTGCAGTCTGTCTCATTGTCCAAGTAATTTTTTAAGAGTACTTGCCCCACTATGAGCCCCTGGGTACATCAGCACTGACTGACCTATCAGGTTGGCCAGGCCTGACTTCCTGGTCAGTCCATGATGCCTACTCACAGTCAAATTCATGGTGACTTGGTGACAAAACCTTCCTAACAATTTTGGAAATGGCTTCCAGAATAATTTGCTCCATCACCTTCCAAGGGATTGAGGTAAGGCTGACCAGCCTGTAGTTCCCTGGATCCTCTTTCTTGCCATTTTTGAAGATAAAAATCTTAGAGTCCTCAAGAACCTCCTTTGACTCCCATGAATTTTCAGAGATAATCAAGCGTGGCCTGTCAGAGACATCAGCCACCTCTCTGCACTCCTCATGGACGCATCCTATCAAAATAAAAGACACATTCAGACTGTAAAGAAGAGCTTTCTGAAAGTGTATGAAGTAGTCTGTGTTAGAAAAAAATCTGGAAATGGCAACAAAATGTATTTTGAAAGGAGTGATTTAATTCAATTATGGCTATTAGTGCTGAGATAGGAGTTACTATGGCATAGTGCTTCATAAAAATCATGTTTTCCCTTAAAATTTAAAATTTATTCCTACCTTACACAGAAATAAACTGTATTCATACCACAACAACTGAAATTGTTTGGAATTTCAGATTAGTGCAGAGTGAATCTGGCTTCTTGGTGAGAGGTCTCTGACACTGATAACACTGATATTGCAAGCAGCATGTGAACTTCTGATAACTTCTCCAGTAGAATATAACACTTGGCTTTTGACCCAGAAGTGCCAAAGTGATTTTGATTTCCTAAAAGAAATTCTTTCTTCACAGACTGTACTGCCATAATTCAGATCACTGGCAGTTTTCAAGAAGGAGCATTTGAAAAGAAGTGACTAGGGAAGAGAAGAGACCAAAATGGTATTTGATTCTGATTTGTTCCTTTCAAATGGAGTAAGGACATGTGTGTGAACTCCATATCTGTATTTCTGTCTACTGCAGGGGTCTTGAACTTCCTGCAACCATACAGGAGATACAAATTCTTTTATTCCCTGCATGAACTGCTACCCAGAATCTGTATCTTAAATAGAATGAATCACCTTGACATTGGTAGATCGATTTAAAAATTGTTCTAGTCAATCTAGATAACAGTTCTATATAACAGTTTGAAAGATGGCCTCTATACACAATGTGTTGTGGTTTGTTTACAGAATAATTATTCTGATCTTATAAAATACATGCAACTGTTATTTATTAATATCAGATCAGCTTATATTCCATGACAACTGCTTTTGGGTTTGTGGTGGGTTAATCTTGGCTGAGCACTGGGTGCCCACCAAGCTGCTCTATCAGCTCCCACCTTTCCTCTCCCTTCTCAGCAGAGCAAAAAGGGGAAGGAAAAGAAGATGGAAAAAAACCCCGTTGTGGGTAAAACAAAAGCACTTTAATAATAACAGAAGCAAAGCCAAGCAAATCCACACGTAGAAGCAAAGGAAAACAAAGATTTTTTCTCTACTTCCCATCAGTTGGCGATGTCTGGCCCATCCCTGGGAAGCAAGGCCCCAGGATGTGTAGCAGTTACTCTGGAGGACAATGGAATGCCCCCCCCCACAGACACGCCTCCTCCTTTTCCTTTGCTTTATAGTTGAGCTGACATCATATGGTATGGAATATCCCTTTGGTCCGTTCGAGTCAGCTGTCCTGGTTGTGTCTGCTCCCAAGATCTTGCCCACCCATCCCACTGGGGGGAGAATGTTGGGAAAAGCCCTGGTGCTGTGCGAGCACTGCTCAGCAGTAGTCACAACACGGGTGTGTAATCAACACCCTTCTAGCTCCCAGTAGAAAACATTGCACCATGAGAGATGTTACGGGGAAAATCAGCTCAGCCAGACCCACTACAGTGTTATTGTCTTGTTCTCTGCTGAATACCATCTCATTTAATAAGACAGTATCACCTTATTAGAATGCACCTAGGAAAGTATCACTGTGGCCAGGGCACTTCTAAAATAGTTGAGACAAATTAATATTGTCAAACCCAGGAGAGAGATTATAAATTCCCCTTTAAACTGCCTTTGTGTCTTTCAAGGATAATTTACCCCCTGCAGATTCAGCTGATGCTTTAAGTACCTCACACTGTCATTCTGTAAAGTGTTTTAAAATGCCTCTTAAACTCAGATGTTTTTTGTTGCTTACGATTTTTTTATATGTTTAAAAGAAAAAAATAATGCAATTGCAAGTTTTAAGCTGTTGTAGATAACACAGAAGTAAACAGCATTGTAAAGGGAAGAAAATAATTTAAAGTAATTTGGAAGTATAATAGTTACATTTATCTGATACTTCAGTTAAATTAGTCACCATTCAGGTTCAGTTTCATCACCAGTAATTTGTCTTGAAAGTAACAGTCCTATAATATTGAATATTTATTTCATTTCAGACTGAATTATTTTCAAATTCAACATATAAAACTCTAAAAGAATTCTCATTTCAAGTTCAAGGCAGCTTTAAGGATTCTTGCACAAGAAATTCACCATGGATATAAGCTACCATGTACCATGCTACACCTCCTGCAGCGACTTAAAAAGTTTCAGCTTCTTTACCTCAGGCAGGTCCGAACTCAAATGACCTTAAACATTTTCAGAACTTACCTTTCTTCTTGCAGATTCCCAAGGTGAGGGCTCTGAAGATCAGATTAACAAGGACACCCTTCACACACCATGCCTCACTCAATGAACTCAACAAGAAACTTTTTTTGTCCTCTCTCTCAGCTAAATCTCTGCTTGTGTCTTCCCACCAACATTGCTATGAGAGAGTCTCCCTGTCTGTAGATGGAACACTTGCTCAGTATACCTTGGTACTGCTTGGGAATAGTTTTCTTGTGCATTATTTCTGACCCCATAAAAAGCTGACCAACAAATATATGACTATTTAAAAACAGATGAGGCTTAAAAAGACCCAGACCATTAATGCTGTTTGTCTTCTGGATTTTTGGCATTCAGTGTGAGATTTGATCATACTACTAAAATTCATTTTGCAACAATAAGAATTTGAAGTTTCTGTCTTCCATAACTTAATTTTGCATCTGATTACAATATTTGAAGAACTAGGGCTTGAAAAAGACGCTAAATATTTAAAGACTTACTATTAATATTTCAGGCCAAATATCTGGAACAAGTTTATAAAAATGAAAACATAACATAGGAATATGACAACCCAGTAGAAATTCTACTGAGGAACAAATTCTGTTTTTTTTTTTTTCTTCAAAACAACTATCCCTCTCCATATTTAATATACCATTAATGAAAATTTTAAAATTTGAAACTAAATACTTCTGTTGATCTGAATGACTGCTTTTAAGAACTACTTTGAGAGAAATCTCAAATGTTTAGGAGGATATACAAATATATGCTAATTTGGGCCATCATTATATTTTAAAATACCAATAGAACAACAGTCCCGAACCTTGAGAGAACAATACCATGACAATATTTGGCAACATTTCTTTTCTCTCTCCTTATCTGAAACAAATTTAACACTAGCTAAAAGGAATAAAACAAAATTCAAGTAACAAGTAAGCAAAAAACCTTAGCTGAAGTAAGGTAGTCAAACTTATTCTGAATATAATTGGTACAGATACCATATTTCATTTTCCACAGATACTTGCTTTCATCCAATATCTCATCTTTCTTAAACCAGCACATAATTTCCATGCAGACTCAGAGGTCCAGAAGCTGATCAAAGGAAGAATGGTAATACAGAACAAAAAATTGTAGAGGGAGAGATGACAAGATCTAGGCATAGTGTAGCTTCTTCTTTGAGCTATATTCTTTGTATTTCAAACAACATTGATTTATTGAGGTCATAGATTCAATAACATTTATGGGTCATGGTCTTCATCATGCTTCCATTTTGCTGATGGTCTTACTCCCATTTAAATGTTTCTTTGATATTTTACCTATGTCAGCCTCTTACTCCTTTGTCATTTGAACTGTGAAATAGTCAATCTTAAGAATAAGCACTATTAAGACTATTTAAAAATATTTTTGATTAGTGTTTACCTTTGCCTCAGAGGAGACTTTCAACTAATTTTAGTGTCAGCCTAATCTTGAAATACAGCAGCTCCAATGTACTTTGCATTAATGTGTTTAAATCCAAAATTAAAGCAAATGAACAAGCTCAGTCAAATTGAAAACTATCTTTTGCCTCTAGAATATTTCTTCTGTAGAGAAGGATTCTATATTATTTAGATACAAATCCTATCAAAGTCATTGTTTGTTTATAAAACCTGACATTTTGATAACAGGTTTAGAAAATAACCTTGTATAATGGAATAGGTGTATTTAGCCCAGTGTTGTCAGGGTATTTTTAAAAGTCCAGAATGAATTAAGGGAAGCAAGGAAACATAACTTAAAAACCTTTGCCTTAAGTCCATGACTCTTCACACCAACGAGCACATTTCTTCAGTGGCTATAGGTTTGTGACCTAGGCAACCTGAAGAAGCAACTTGTAGACTGAAGGAAATTAATTTTTAGATTATGCCTGGCTGCCCAAAGGAAACAGCTTATCGTCTTCTCAAACCAATAAGAGAAATGCAAGAAATAAAAGAGAGGTTTCCTAACATTTTATTTACATAACTCAGTAGTTTCCATCCTAAATAAGGCCAAGTGAAAGTTGCTGCACCTGAGTCAGGGCAAACCTTGGTATCAGTACAGGTTGGGGGATAATGTGATTGAGAGCAGCCCTGTGGAGAAGGACTTAGGGGTACTGGTGGATGAAAAGCTGGACATAAGCTGGCAAAGTATGCTTGCAGCCCGGAAGGCCGACTGCATCAAATGCTGGTTGCATCCAAAGAAGCATGGACAGCAGCACAAGGGAGGTGATTCAGCTGCTCTACTCTGCTCAGGTGAGAACACACCTGCGGTGCTGTGTCCAGCTTTGGAGCTGTCAGCACAAGAAGGACAGGGACCTGTTGGAGCTGGTCCAGAGGAGGGCCACATAAATGATCAGAAGGCTGGAACACCTCTACTATGAGGAAAGGCTGTGAGAGTTGGGGTTGGTCAGCCTGTAAAAGAGAAGGCTCCAGGGAGACCTTACAGCAGCCTTTTAGTACTTAAGGGACTGAGAAAGATAGGGACATTCTTTTTATCAGAGCCTGTTGCGACAGGACAAGGGGTAATGGTTTTAAAGTAAAAGAGGGTAGATTTAGTCTACATACAAGGAATAAATTTTCTATAATGGGAGTAGTGAAACACTGGAGCAGGTTTCCCGGAGAGGCATAGATACCACATCCTTGGAAACCTTCATGGGATGGGGCTCTAAGCAACCTGTTCTAGTTAAAGATGTCCCTGCTTACTGCTGGGGGGGGTGACTGAACTAGAGGACCTTTAAAGGTCCCTTCGAACCCAGACCATTCTATGATTCTATGAAATGAAAGAACTTACACTATAAATTGAGTAGCACACTGAGAAAACTTTGGCACTACATTCCCTCTTTTCCTTACCCACTTATTCTATATTCATAATGATAACTTTAAGTGGGTTACAGTTTCATACTGGTGAAAATATATTAACACATCCTACGTTAAATTGCTTTGTATTATTCAAAATCAAATAATAATGGATCATGAACTCAACCTTTTTTCCTTCCTTTTCCAGTTTTCTGCCCAGACTGTCATATCTGTGTGGCTTCCATCCTCTTTTTCAGACAAGGCAAAAAGATAGCCTTGACATAAGGATGGTAACCTAAGAGTCATCACAGTGGACTGGATGTTTTAATGGCTCTGTGAACTTGGGTAAATATAAAAATAAAATCTTACTTTTAAATGATTGGCTACAAAGAGAAGAAAAAAAGGATTCATAGCCCTGCATTAAGCTCACAAAATTGAGCATACGGGCTAAAGATCATTTATGATGCCAAAGACAGGGGAATAAATCTTTCACTTCCCTGCAGTTTAAGTACCAGCATACCTTCAAGCCTCCAGGCCTAAACAAAAAATTGTAATTTGTAACCTGATGCAATTCCTTTCAGTCCAGGGAGATCTCTGTTAAATATTTCAATCCTCTAGGCAAATTGGAAGCCATATCTCCCAAAAGATATCTTCCATCAGGAAGTTGAGCTGAGGGACCCTCAGTGTGTCTTACTGATATTGTTCCACTTTGCATAAGAAAATAAGTATCCTCCAAAGTGATTTATTTTATTGTTCAAAGCACTGATCCTTGAAGAAAGAATCAGGGTTTCAGTTCCCTCTTCTACTAATATCTTGTTAATTTACTTTAGAAAGGGGAAGTTACGACTCCCTTCACCTTTGTGTGTGAACTAACAAGTTATATAATCAATTTCTCATAATCTTTGGCTAAGTCAATATTTACTTACTCCATGTAAGTGGAATAGCTTCAACAGAAAAAGAAAAATGGCAGCACTCAAGTTAGCAGTTAGAAGCAGCTACAAGTACTTATATTTGGGGTTTCTCAATTAAAAATCAAGTCTAAGGCTTCACAAATGGAGAATGGAAAAGAACAAGAACTTCTGTACACTGAAAAAACTGTCTACTTGTTAGCTGAAAGACTATCCAGGCATTATCATCAGTTGTCTAATTTTGTTTTTTATGTGACTTAACCTGCAAAATGTTCTTGGTCAATGTTTTGCTTAAATTCTATACACAAACACATAGCATGCTTGTTATGCCGAAGTACTCGAGGCAGACAGGTCTGAAACAGTTTCAGACGTGATCAGAAGGCCTCTAGGCACCTAAGGAAATTTAATTTTGGAAATTTACATCCCAATAGGCTTTAGTTACCTTAAGTCTTAGTGTGAGGTTTTGGGATACAATTAGGAATTTAAATGCCTGAAGTTATAGTACATAACTTTATGATCTAGTACTTATATTTTCTATAAAACGTTTCCATCTTGTTCCAAATGTTCTATAAAAAGGACGAAGCAGAGTTTCTCCAATGTGTAAGTATTGTGCAATAAAATGTATTAAATCTCACAATATTTAATGATCAGCTATGAGGCGATTGAGCAAAATACCAGCTCACGTAGATAACAAACGACACCTGCTACTATTATATAGCAGAATTTATTCAGTGGCATTACAGAATGTTTTGTCTTTGTCAGCAAAAAAGTTCTGCAATGACAACACTGTTACAGTAACAGCTAAAGATTTTTCTCATATTCATGGGCTTTGCAGACATTAACTAATATATAATCAGCTATGGCATAATAGAATATAACCACGTAGGAAATGGGATAAACTTTGGAAACAGAGGTTGCAGTAATATTTTCCATTTGAAGTGATTCAGTAGGTAATGCCTTATTTCAGTGTAATGTGAAAATATTTCCAAGATGGTAGGACTCATAAATCTAGAGTAGTCACTCAGTCTCACAAATTATATTCATTTTGGTCTAAAGAAAAAACAGCAAAATACATCATGGCTGCATTAGTCAAGGGCATATTGGCAATGAGAAGATAATACTAGAAATAGGAACTAGAATCTTTGCTTCAAATTCAAAGTTAGGAATGGGGTAAACCTATATCCCAAAAGGCTATCAGAGAGTGGAGCTGGGCATGTTAGCTGCACCTCTGTTGGCTCAGCTTTGCAAGTGAGTCTTAATCTGAGCAGATGGAAAATGTCTTGACCAGATGAAGGACGTTCATCTTTGGTGTTGATGTCTTGCCCCACCATGAATACCGGCAACAGCTAAGAAGGAAAATGACTAGTAAGTGTTGATCCAGCTCAGCCATCATCATTTTATGCTCCCATCAGTTGCCTGATCATACAGGCCAACACTGAACTCAGCAACATTCCCTTAGAAAGTCTTCTTTCAGACAGTCCTGCCATATGTTCCCCTGGGTCCAGCTCCTTCCCTGCCCACTGTGGCGCCAACATCACCTGCTGGACACAACAGACAGAGATAGCTCCCTCAGTGGCCCTTCACATGGAAGGACACCACAGAGAGCGCTCATCAAGTTGCAACCAGCCCCAACAGAAGCCAGACCCAACAGGAAACTCCTCTGACTGATCAGCTTCTGGTTAAAGTAGCCCTGGCCTCTCCCACCACCCCAACCACAACCACCTGGGTGAGAGCAGGGCCACAAAGACACAGGTGGACCAGGTTCTGCCTCCAGAACATGAAGCCAATAGGAAAAACAAAACATTCTGCTAGGTTGTGACTCATTCACAGGTCAACTCCAACTTGGGGCCCACAACTTAGGCCCCAGCACTTCAGTAGGTGACAGTTGAAGCAAAGTGAGCTTATTACCTGACACTTTGCCATCTTAATTAGAGAAGATTTATGCTAACTATAGAGAAAACATCACTAGATTTATAGACTTAAAGTAATAAAAGGCAAAGTTGCTCTTTACTCAAGGAAAGCACCATTGTGGAGATTTATATCAGAAAGCCACTTCATCAGCTTCTGATTAATAATTTATTAACAGCATAGACTCATTCAATTATTTCTTTCTAATGTTTTCACCCTTTTTCTTTCTCTACTGAAAATAAAATTCATTATAAAATGCTGTCAAAAGTGACTGATACAAATGAAGATGAACCACTTAAAAAAAAACCAAAATTTTTGTTTAGAAAATAAGGCCAGCTTTTATACTCACAAACTAATGACTAATAATGACCCACAAAAAGACTAAAAATCATAATCCTAAACCAGTATTTACTATGTACTGTTGCTTCCTGAAGACTAATATTGGGAATACATTTTTACAGGGATTAACAATTTTATTACTGACAATATAATCTGTAGTTATAGAAATTGACTTCTTAACAGGAGTTACAGTTTGAATCTACGGATACAAAAATTTTGTCTGAATATTGTGACAAACTTCTTAACATTGAAATCTATTAGACTGTGCAGTCATCTCCAGGAGCATATTATTTTCATATTTATTTTACCCTCACTGCCCCACAAGTCATGCTGATTTCAAGACTGAAGCACTTCATGGAGTTTGAGTTTAAACACAGATGATTGAAAAAGAAAACTGCATACATTTCAAACTAACTGCATGTATCTCAAACTAACCTTTCTGTGATTGCTTCTATTTTCTTCTTTTTGTATGACACCCACTTAGCAGGAATTCTAAAGCTCTGAATAAGAAGTATGCTTGCCTGCTGTGGAAACAAATTGCTCTTGTATTTTAACTCCATTTGCAAAACAGTCTTTCAGATGTCTTTTCAGACATAAGACAACATGCTACTTTTATTGTCTCTTTTCAAAACAGATTTTGGCATAAGAAAGGGATTTCTCTACATACTCTACATTCTGGCACTTCATTAATTAAAACAAAATCTAAACACATTCAGGAAAGAAGGAGGTCAAATAATAATACTGCAATACCACCACTCATGTACATATATTTTCCCAGAGTCTTTCATGATCCCAAAAATTACCTTGTCTGAGGCAATTAAGAAGAAAAGATACCAGGAAAAAAAAAAAGAGTCCTGCTTTCATCTGGGAAGGGAAGCTTCACCAATGATGATCAGTCATGATTTCTTGTATTTGTTACCTGCATGAGGCAATATATGTTTATATTATATATACCTGTACCGGAACTTATAAGAAAAGCTGCACTGAATTTCTTATGTTTTTGCTCTTACTTAGTCAACCTTTATCCTGGCAGATGTGATAAGCAAACAATCAAGGAGTTTCTAGTCATTATGAGGAATACCAATCTTGTTACTTAGTTTCACACAAAGCTGTGTGTGACCAGCAATAACTTTACACCTGTTGGTTCTTGCTGGGTATTAATAGAATATTTTGGGATGGACTCTCTTTATGACATACCAAATACTTGATTTCATCCATTCACTACGAGGGAGATAGGTATGCGTAGGACATAATTAATGAAGAATTTGTAGTAAATAATATTATATATTTATTCTTCAGGGATTAATCAAAGGGAAACTAGGCATTTTTAAATCCATAGAAGTATTGGTTATAAAGCGTTGTATATGTAAAATGTTAGAGGGATCTGGGGATAAGAGTAAAAAAAATATATTGGATAATTCACTACAGATGCAGGATTATAATTATATACTATTATATATTATATTACATGGCCTCTCTTCCCATGTTATTCCTCCACAGCTGAAATTCATAACTTAGAAGTTATATTCATCCTGTGTTTTTAAATACACAATATACTGATGCTTTTATGTCTTTAAATAAACATCTGTATAAGAGTGCATATATGGGTCAGATGGTTAACCCTAGCCTCTGGTAGCTGACAGTGGTCAGCAGGAAATGCTCAGAGAAGATCAGATGGCAAAGAGTAGTTTTTCTCACTGGAATTTTCTCTGAGCCTTCTGTGATGTGTGGCTCAGAAATCTCTCGGGCCAGAAATGAAAGGGACAGTGATATTATTGATCTCTCTCATACCTTCTTTCCATCACCTTCATCCTAGGCTGAACAATCCTAGCCATTCCTTTTACAGAGGCAACGCACATATCGATAAAATGTGGAAATCCTCTGAGTATATTTTGGCTTGTGATGATTACTTCATCCTTTTATATCTTCACTGTATTGCTTTCAAGTCTCTCATTAACATTTCTCTTTTTATACTCCAAAGTACTCTTTGAGTGAAGAGAAACACACAAGACCTCTCTTCGGATAAATGAGAAAGAAAACTCTCAAATAATGATCTTTAGTATTATCTACTATGTTTAGTTCATATTCTCTTCTCTTTTAGACATAAGGCCTGCAAAGTCCTTGGATTATAATTTACTCAACAATTACCTTTAGAATACTTTTTGACCTGTAAGTCCTTAGATAATCACAGTATATTACATACTACTTTATCATGTTAATTACAAAGTCAAAACAAAAATCTAGCACATATATTAGTGTGTTATTTTTCTCTATTAGAAACATAGAAGTGACATATATTGGAAAATCATTAGGAATGATTTATCTTCAAAGATAACTTGTTATTATATGATAATGGTTTTGCTATTTTCAACCCTAATAAAGGGTGTGATATAATTTATCAAGCTAAACATTCCCACAGCACTGCTGGAGTAAGCAGCTGTGGGTGGTATATTTTCTGATTTTTGAAAAATGAAATTATCTTAGCTAATAATATATTAAAAGTCTTTTATTATGACTTGTTCCTGTGACTCTTAAGTGACCTACTATTTAATTTCTGTTGCTTGCTAACTAAAGATTGAGAGGCTTAAAATGCTAAATCTCTTCTTTATAATAAGCTAGTTGCACATTGGGTATGCCAATAAGAAGCTTCCATTGCAACTAATGCCCGCATTCCCTCTGGTATGTAAAAGCAGACCTATATTTAATTCAGGGAAAAAATAAAATGTGAATATTTTTATTCCCCAAATATGGAACTATAGTGTGAAATCTTGTGTAAAGTCTTAAGGGATCCCCTCGTGTCTTCCCCTTGACAATGACAAGCATTTGCCATCATACTCTTCTCCTTACCCAATAGCAGGAAATCTTGAGGTATCTTAACTTTCCAAATACCTGTAACACTATTATCTGGAACTGTGGTGGGTTAACCTTGGCTGAGCGCCAGGTGCCCACCAAGCCTCTCTATCACCCCCCCTTTCCTTCCCCAGCTTTATAGCTGAGCTGACGTCATATGGTATGGAATATCCCTTTGGTCAGTTCAGGTCAGCT
>JAVSBS010006284.1:43626-67143 GCA_033124195.1 Coracias cyanogaster | reverse complement strand
GGATGTGAATCCTTGGATCTGGTATTTGACCACCGTGGTCTCATGGAGCTTACTGCTGGTTTTGCCTCACATGCAGAGAAGGCGGCAGCCAAACCTTCATGGAAACCCATATGCTCAAGAATAGAAAGTATCTCTCCTGAAAATACCACACCATTGGTTTCAGCCAATATATACTCATGTTAATACAACTGTCACCACAGAGCCAAATCCAAACTCTGCTCACCTTCTTCATGTGACTTGTCCAATATAAGAGTTCAAACAGACCATTCTAACTGGAGACAGAGAATATATCATTCCAAATCACATACAACCATACCCAAATCCACAGAAATGACTTCTGAACATTGCATAAATGCATCTTTTAAAAAATGGGTTGATTTCAAAGGCAGCTTGCTACCCAGCTTACAGATATTTACATAAGCTTCTGCATCTCCTTTACACATCACCTACTAGTAGAGTTTCTGACAAAGCTGATATTTATATGGGTGGCCCTACCACCCCGGTACTTCTTTAACTAGGATTACAAGTATCAGTCTTCCTTTTCCTTTTGTCTTCTTTACAGATAGTGTGCACTGATATTGTACACTGCATTGTAAAAGTGCCCAGTGAAGTGAGAGCATCGTGCTCTAAAGAACCGTGTAAATGTGCTGGTAAGTCTACACTTAGCTGTAGAAAGCAAAAAGGCCTTTTCACGTTTACCACAATAAAGTGTCTAAGAAAATTTTTTTCAATGTTAGGGAACACTTTGATGAGCAGCCTCCGAGGAAGCTCTTGAGGCTACGGTCTAGTGGCTAGAGAGATGTTGGGATGAAGGCTGGGCTTGATGATCCTGGTGGTCCTTTCCAACCATAACGATTCTATGATTCTATGAAGTCCATGCACAAGCGTTCAGAAGAAGCTGCTATCCGAATGGATATGGGACAGCACTCCATGGTCAGTGAAAAGAATACAAGATGAGCTCGGAAAGGAAGGGAGGAGTATGAACAAAGACATTTTATCTTTCCTGTCTCCACTTCCAGTTGAATAGCTGTGGCTTGCAACAAGAGCTATCCCCTTCTGCATTCCACAAGAAAAAAAAAAGGGGGGGGAATGAATACCTTGAGCCAAACCACATGTCTAAAATTTTTCCCTGAACACGACCCTATGCAAAACATACAGCAATGGTGAAGCCAACAGACATATGGAAATAGTATAAAAGAGGGAGCAAATGACACTAACATTAGGAAAGACTTGAAATTACAAATTGATGTTGCATGGCTACAACATGTCAAGCGAGCTCCTTTACAGCTAGGGCTTCCCAGGAACGGAGCAAGTTCTTGTTTGAAGATTAATATAGCTTTCCAGCACACACTGTGCACTATATAATCACCGCAACTCACGGCTTGATGAAAGGCTTTCCGGGAACAGGAAAAGGACAATGCTTGGGGTTTTTTTAAAATTGTTTTCTTTTTGTTCTCCAAGCATTAGATAACAATGAAATACAGCAGAGCTTGCGTGCCTAGATAAAAAGCATTTCTAAATTTTGAACGTTAAATAATAGCAATCCCACACAGTGTACATTGTGCCTATCGTTCTGAGGGATGCTAAGACCCTCTACAGATCAAAATATTTGGCAGAGAGATCCTGGATTCTTCCGTTTCACTTGGGGTGTGGGTATCACAGCCAGGTGTCACTTCAGCCATTAATGAAATTTTGCCATAAAATGGCAAGATTTGCTCCGTGTGAGCTGCAGAACTAGAGACCAAGCAATGTACTAACAATCAGGGCTGCAGGTCACTTGTAAGGCACGTTGCCAGGGAAGACTAGCTATGTTTTTCATTTCAGCTGCCAAGCCTATTTTTTAATGCTCTTTAGAATGGCCCAGAAACCTGACAAAGAAAATAAAACACAAGGGAAAAAAATAGGGTCCTGCTGTATAAAAGAATTTCTTTTTCTGACAGGTCTAATAAAAAAAGAAAGTTAAGTCTAGGGTTGCAGACAGGATGGTGGAGAAGATGGTCACTGTAGCGGTGTCTCTACTTTCAGACTGAAGTTATTAACTAGATGCAGGTTCAATTCTTCCTTTGCCTGTAGGGTTTTAAATCCAGTATCTCTGGGATGAGTGGTTTAATTTGTGATGTCAGGGTCTTCCAAAAGTATGTTGAACTCAGTGCTCTCATACTCAATCCTCAACAGCACTCACTGAAATGGAGCCAATGAGAGAATGGTTGTATGGGCCAGTGGTGATGACAGTTGTTGGGATAAAAGGATAACTGAGAGATGAGATCCAGATCATACTCCAAAAATGAATAGCAAGAGAAGTTGAAAGTAGTCCAGGTTACCTCTGATCCTCATGTGAGAGAGAAATATGAAATGAAACTTTAGAAGTTCACTAGGCAAAAAGAAAGCTGAATTTGGGTGTGGTCCCCTGTTCAATTTTCATGTCTAAGTATGAGGTGACTTAGCAGTAGGAAACCAAAGCCATCACCACCTCCTTCTCCAGCAGATCGTAAGTACGGCCCCGTACAGTTTTGGTTACAGCCAAAGCTATACAATGAATTCACCTTGAACTTCACTATTTGCCCTTCAATTTTCAAGCCAGCCTCATGCAGATCAACGCAAAATGCAGTATCAGGTCATACATTAATTCCACCAGCTCAGCACAATGGAACAGTCGAATGAACCTCTGAAAGTTTAGACCTCTTTGCCCATTTTCACATCTCCCAGAATATCATCACTCTAAATATTTAATACTGGCACATCTGAAAAGACTTTTCTGGGGTTTCAAGTCTCTGCTGGGTTTTCAAGGAAAATCTGAATTAGATGAAAGCAGACATTAAGCCTAGAACAGGAAGCTAAACCTAATTCTGGCACAAATACATCAAGGGTATTACAGTTTTGGCTAGTACAACACAGATCCTCCTGCTCTGTATAACGTCATTCACTGTGGTGGCATGGTTATCAGAGAGCAAAACCACAGAAGCACAGTTCACACCCCTACCTGTCTAGCCAGACAAAGAGTCTGGGCACTCTCATGGGCTAGACCAGCCCAAGCCCAGCCACAAATTCCAGTTTGCGTAGAGCTCTCAATGACCTCCAGCTCCCTGAGATTGGGAAACCTTTCTCTACAGGTTTATGTACTTACCGGTTTTTCTTCTGGGCTCCCATGGGGCACCTCCACAACTCTGAGGTCAGGGTTCACCCGTACCCTTGCCCTTGTGACAAACTGGATGACTGATGAACTGTCCTGAGGAGTAAAAAGAGGAAGAATTGGATTTGAGAATGAAGGAAAAGAAAGGCACAAAAAAACCCCAAACAAAAACATCAAACATCTGCCAGTGTAATAAACACACCTAGACAATGCTTACTGGAGGCTGGATTGAGAGTTAAGTATTATCCTGGTTAAAACGCCGCTTTGAAAAAAATATACCTTATGCTCATAAAAGACAGAAAAAACTGAGCGTATTATCTCAGATTAGAACAAAATCAGGTATGTTGGACTTTAAACACATAATTTGTATTTGGCCTGCTAATGTTTCCCACATTTACCGCAAAAGCAAAAGACAGAACATCACCAATTAACAATACTAAGCACCAAAGAAAAGTTTGGATTTTTCAAGTGAATAGAAAAAAAGATATAAAAAACCTGGGATAAAGTCAAAGATATACCAAGGTGAAAACTACTTATTTGAATCTCTGCACCCCAAGCATCTTAAACATTCAATGAACACCTCCCCTTATCGCCATATATTTCTCCTGTATTTTACACAGCACATTTTAACAGGCAAATTCCAATAAGCTGCCATTTCAGTGCAGAGGTTAGTCATTTGTAGGCTGCTGACCTTGAAGAGGGTAAGTGATAAGTAGCAAATGGCACGTAACGGTGATGCTGATCCAAAGGCATGTGCAAGCACCGTGTGTCTTTTAAAGGAGTGTTGCTAATGGTCATCTTGGAAAGGACCCAGCAGAGGGGACGAATCTTGGCTATTCCCAGGACTGAATGTCCCAAAAGCACATTTGGTGCACGCTCGGTTACTTGCTTACATATTTCAGCCTTTCTAGAAGCACGTAACACATACCTGAAACTTCTGGCCTTGCCTACATTTGCTGTTTTCAAATACAAACAAACACAAGCAGACTGGTTGAGTTCAGCTGGAAAAGCTCAGGGCTATCTCAGTTGCTTTAGGAACTGCTTTCTAATAAGGGCTCTCTTCAAAGTTTTTTATCTAGCAGCTATCAAAGGCAAGTTTATTTTAAGTAGGCTGATGTTATCAGCTTTCTCCTCTGACTATCTTATACCCTCATAATCCTAAAGTACCTTGCCACAATTACAGTCAGCATTTTTGTAAGTAAAACTCGGCAAAACACACTAAATCACTAGAAATTTTAAAGATTTGCTGTCTCATTCAGTGGCTTCAGAGAAGACACAAATTAACTTGCAACCATTTGTTTCTTGTCACAAACGTCAAGCTCAGCATTAATATGGCTGTGATATATCTTCTTTGAATAATAATCATTCGAAGTGAAAAAATTACAAAAACTGCCACGTCTCTGTTTAGGCGGAAGGAATGATAGATAGCTGGTCACAGTTTACATGCACTTACACTACTTTTCATTTTCCAGAATGAAAACCTTCCGAAATCAATTCCACTTTCAGAAGTCTCCAGCCTTAACACCATGTATACAATTAGGGGCCTCATTTGTTGTTTCTCAATGTATAAATTTCCGAACTTAATTTATTTCTGTCTTAATGGGTAATGGGTAAGAACAAGGATTAACACCTCCATACACGCTGTTAATAAATAGATCTGTTTTCTTTGACACCACGGGTTTTTTTATAACAGACTAGTGAAGAGAGGAAGGAATGCAAGTTTTGAGTTCATGGGGGCACATGTGCACACTTAAACTGGTGTTTAAGACAAACTACAAAGGAAGCACGTACCTTCTTCAGTATCTCAGTATTCAGCAGCGTGTAGATACTTATATCACAGGACTCTGCTTTAGCTAGCGAGCTTAAATTGCAGCGTATAATTAAGCAGGACCTGCCTGGTCTTTCACAGTCCTGTAAGAAATACGGAAAAAGCTGTTAGGCAAAGGGCCCCACTGCTCCATATGTCTTTGACAAAACATGGAAGGAAGGACTCTGGTCATGGCATATGCACTGTCATGTCAGATAACTTCCTCCCCACTGCACTTCTGAAATTTCCTTTTCCATTTAAAAACCAGATAATTAAAATCACTGAATATCTCCACAGCACAGCATCAGTATTAGCATACACACACCAAACAGTTGCTCTATAATGAACTATCTGCTTCAGTTCTTCACGCTAATGCATGCAAAATCTTTTGTAAGATTGTACGTTCAAGTTTGCCGGAAGTGGACTTTCTTACCAATACTTTTCTGCCAGACTTTGTGAAAAAAGCAAATATTGTGTGGAAAATATTTTCATTCTCTTGAGGAACAACGCAGGGGTTGAGGTTTCTGTGAAAAGAACAGCTTCCTTTGTCCTGACCAACCTGCAAGCACAATTATAAATTGCAATTATTATTCTGAATTAAACTAAATGACACTAGAAGGTGGGATTAGCCTGTCCATAAAAATACACCTGCATCTGAGCTGGATGTCTGGACTCCCATTAATAGTCAAAAGAGAGAAATAAGCACTTTGGGAGTCAAATAATCCTAAAGAAAATACCTAAAGTAAGCTAGATGACCCATGTTCTGGCAATGCTTGTTTCTATTCACTGGATAGCATATGAATTTATCTAACCTAGCTCACATGTAGGTGTCTGTGTTCTACATGCGTGCAGATAGGGACAGAGGAGAAAAATCTCAGAAAAAGATATAAATCCCCACATACCCTTGAAAGAAGGAGAAAAAAGGTTGTTATAGATACAAAACTATTGCACGCTGAGTCTGATTCTGCATTAAATCATTTATAGCTGAGTTAGCCAAAGTATTGCCAAAACAGAAATAAACCCCGAAGGTCTATCCAGATCTTAAGTGCTATTTAGGAGACAAGTGATGTCTGTCTCTTGGTAAAATAAACCTTTTCTGCTTCACTGGCCCAAAAGGTCTTGATAATCTGTTCTTTGAAGACAATATTCATAACCTGTCTTTAGATAATCTGTCCCTACATTCCCATCAGATACAGGCACAGGTAGCTACCCTCACTTTACAGTCTCCTTGGGATCAACTGAAAATTAAGACTATGATGTTCTCCATTTGTCCAGATCACCTGGAATGAGTTTTCATTATTTATTGTAGGCAAGAGATTCACAAAAGACCACTGACATTTATTTTCTTTGAACTTTCGCATTGGAATTAGATCCAGATCAACCAGAAGGTTTATGTTAAATCAAGTACAGCAAAGAGTCAAGATCCATTCAGTACTTCCTCTTCCTTCCTGGAAGTTTGAATTACCAGACACCTGGACAGGTGTCATTAGATTCACGCAAGAGATACAGAAAGTATGAGCTTCTGCACCATTCCATTTTGGCATACTCTCCTAATAGTCCTGCTTCACATCCTGTACAAATACAGTGTAAGAACAAACCAACAGAGAGATATCTCACAGGACTAAAAGGAATTATCTGACATGAAGCAACATAAATCTGCTCCTTTCTTCTCTAAATGATTATCTGTTCTTACACGGAAGCTTGGCTACATATCTTGTCCTTTTAAAAACATTTTAGCTGAATTAGAGAAAGGCACCTCCAGAGGACTAAGTCTGAACTTGGAAATACCCTTTCCTTTCTGCCAGTTATGCAGCAACCCTACATAAGGTGGCTACAAAATTCAGTGTCTTGGCCCATGTTAGACACGTGCAAGGACCAAGCACCTCCCATCACCTGTGCTGCTCTGGAACAGTCCAGCAGTTCTCCTAAAGCCTTTTTTAGTAGCCAACGGCAGATGCCACTTCCTAGAAGGCAGCAGACACTACTACTTGGCCTGCAGAATCTGAGGGAATTCAACAAGGCAGAAATTAGGTCATATTCACCCGTGTATCTGTGATCTGTCAGCATATGCTGACGGCTGGGAGGCAGGAAAGGATGCAAGGCAGATGAAAAGCACCTTTTTTTTTAGCATTCTTAGAATTAGCAGAGCCACAGAACTAGGAATAAAGTAACAAAAAAAGTTTGAAATGGGTGGGTCATGCCAAGGTAGAAGGAACTCCAGTCTTTCTTAAGCACCCGCCACAGTTAGGTTTTTTTTGTTTTGTTAGGGTGACTGTCAGACACTACATACCATCTCCTACTTGCCTCGATTTTCACATGTATAAAGCGAAGTCAATCAGTCACGACAAAACTACGGTAACTTTTCACTGAATTTTGTTTTCAATGAAAAATCCAACTCTAGGAAATCAACTTGCTAAGGAAAACCTCAGCACAAAGCTCCTGCCTGCATAATGTTGAGACTAAACAGCATCTCTGAAATACAAACCAGGATTTGGCCCCATGGGTGAGCTTCCTCTTGTTCAAACACAGTGCTACCCCAGCCACCTCTTTTTCTCCTTGGGACCGACCTCATAATCTGGTACACAGAGAAGAGAATTTCTGGGGAAGTGTAGGGGCTTTGCATGAGCAAACGCTTACAATTTATAGATGTGAGAACTGAGCAAGTCTTTGGAAAGAGTAGGTAGGTAGCCAGGCTCTTTGAGAAAGTTTGGGAGTTTCAGGGTACGTGACATAGTAGAGCTTTCTGGACATTTCCATGTGGTCTCAGCAGCCTATAAACAGAAAAGAACTACCCCCAGAGTGATCTTCCCAGGACCTGGGATCTAACTTCTCACAGAAATAGCAGAAGGAGGTTTTCGGAGCAGTGCAGAGGATGTGGAAAGAGATGTGAGTTGCCTCTGTACTCAGTACAAGGACTATACAGAAGCCACAGGGAAAAATCAACATCCAATTCCTAACACAAACAAACAACAACAGAACTGGAGCAGGGGGAACAGGAACAGAAGGAAGGCTCTCAAATTCTACATTAAAACTGCAGCTTGGGAAACAAAAGTCCTGTCCTGGGTGAGGTACCAAGCAGGAGCAGCCCTGCAGCCTCCCAGGGAGGTACTTCCAAGGAGTTGTGTCAGAGTTGTCGCTGCTGAAGGTTGTTTCATTCTGTTTTCCAGAAGGTACTTACCCATTTTAAGTCCTGCATAAAATAATTTGTGGTCTGGTGCACTGGCAATACGGTTAAATATCCTGCAGTGGAAGTGTACCTAAAATCCATGCCCAGACAGATGTAGACAAAGTCTACGTGATCTCCTATAGGCTGAACAAAATGGTGAACCAGGATAACTGCATGGCATCCTCAGCACCTGATATCCGTGTTATCTACTTTTCTAACTTACTCTGAGTCTGCTCCTTTGTGTTCTTTTCACCCCAAAAGGAATTCAGATTGTGCACTCCACGATGTGAACCCCAGCTCCCTGCATGGGGAGGGCTGGAGACTTCGCTTTAAAAGCTCACTTCTGGATTGAACTAAGATGGTAGTAAAGAGGCACTCTTAAGGGGCACACTTTGGTCTTCAGCCCAGCATAACTTCTACAAAAGGTGATGATTCTGAAGGTGTACGAGGAAAATTTTCCAACACAAGTTTTTACTGACAACAGTTTCTCTTCTACCAGGCTGTCCATGTGTAGGGCTGTTCCCATTCTCTAGCATCATCTTGTCATAGATTGCGGAACACCTAACCTCAACGCATCATGTGTATTATTTTTTCTAGTTTTTATCTCAAGTTCAAAGGCACTTTGACAAACTGCTCAACCCTAAGCTAAAGAAAGGTAAAAAAATAGTAATCCCAAACTCTGATATTGTGACTGTGGAATATTACAGTGATGAAAGCCAGCACAGCCTGCCTTCGGATCTCACCTGCGTTCCTGAATATCACTGGATGCCAGAAGAGCCACCTACAGTTTTCTGTAGTGAGACTTTACTGTTGGGTGCCTCACTTAGACACCAAACTGGCTGGCTTCCAGAAGGTGGACATGTGACACTTAAAAATTACCACCTTTTAGAGTTCTAGCTGGGCAACCAAAACCTAAGGACTGAAAATCACTTACTCATGAACATATATATGTGCTTTCTTCTATTGTATTCAACACATTCATATAGTTGCAACATGCATAAACACGAAGAGATGTAAGCCAGAACATTTTTACTACACAGACTGTAAATGGCGCCTTGCATAGCAGGTCTCCAAAGGTCACCATAACTCTGCAAAGACCGATAGTTATCACTAATCTATCATGATGCAGAAAAGCAGAATATTCCTCATGCTGCCTGCCCGACTCATAAATGGCCACACGCTCAGAGACAAGTTAGTCTATAGCTCTGTTAATTCACTGGAAGTTGTTGTCCCCTTTAAGAGCCCGTAAACATGCTTGAGAGACGATGCTTAAACACGACAGCCTATACAATGGGTTACTCTGCCAACTTTTTGTCGTCAGCACAAACCACTAAGCTTCTCAGAGACAAGACGTAACCACTGGAGAAAGCATGTGCATTACTTCATGCTTTAAAAATGCTGTATCTGCAACCAGGAAGAAAATTCCCACAGGATGACTTTAGCGGACTCTGAATATTTGAAAAGTCTTACGGAGCAGGGGCAAACCCATAAAGAGCAATGATTTTTAATCATATTGGATTACACTACCCTGAAGAAGAAGTGGCAGGAGGATGTTTCAGAGCGAAACAGTTTTATGTAAAACATATTGTGTACAATCCACACACATTACATCCTAAAAAATGGCAAGATATTTAATAGAGCTGTGTAGGAACAGCATGCTGGATTTATTACGTACACAGGGATCACCCTCTCTGATTTTCCCTGCACATGTAGGGGTTTATGGGATACCTGGGCTGGGCTTGGCACTCCCACAAGGTGGTACCAGTGCAAGGGGGACAACCACCAGTTGTTCCCCTGGGCTGCCAATGACACAATTCTCGCATTTCTACTTCAAGCCACCTGCAGGTTTAAGGGGTTTGGAGTTTCTAGGGGAAATAATAAACCTGCAGCCTCAGCACGTTTCCTTTCTACTATCAGCTCTGTCACCCACCTTCAGGGTACTCATAACACCATTCCTGCTCATCTGTAGTTACTCTCACCACGTGACAATTTCTAGCAAGCCTTTGGGGCCTTTAAGAAATTTTGGGGTTTGACAGCTACCATTTTAAGAGTTCAGGCCTGTAACAAACTTCACAGGTGGACTGAACGCCCGTGGTCCCTTCTAGATTAACCTCAACCATTTAATATGCATCAAAGGTGAGACCCTCCATTTTTTCAGAGCCTTGTATCCTGCACAAGATGTCAACCTAGGAGAAGGAAATAAAAAATTATTTCCAAACAGGGGGCTGGGAATGTCAGCTGAGTACCAAGCACAGGGAAGTGGAAATTAGCAGCTGGCAAAGTGTTAAGTATCTGCATCTGATAGAAGAGTCTCTTGGAAGAATGAGACTGAACAACAAGAGGAAACTAGTTGCTTCCAAGGAAGCATAAAGTACAATCTCCTTGCTGCACTGCTGTATGTAGGAACGCGGGGGCTAATCCCATGTTTAATGACTTGCATTTTGCAAGACAAGCAGGTGAGCGAACGTGTATCTTCAGCTTATTCCTTACAGACAGCAAGAGACTACCACTAATGCAAAAGAATTCAGCAGGGCATTAAAATGTAAAGTTTCCAGGCTCTTCCAATAAGCCTGATTCCCCTCTTGAGCTAAATCATCAGCAGTTATTAGCAAGAGCCTGGAAGGCAGTAGAATTAAGTTGACACAAAACAAGCGTGAAGGTGGAATCGAGCCATGAGTGCATATGATGGAACCAAACCCATGTCTGATAACGGAAGAAGTGCAGGGGCAAGCTCAGGGAAAACATCATGAGACACAAGATATTTGGAACAGCAAATGTAGCTGCAGGAAACATGCTGAAGGTCTGAACACAGGTCAGGAGTTTCACAAAATTACTAACATTGTTCAGCTCCAAAATGGATGCCTTTCTCATCAGCCCTGAGGTATGCTGGCTCCAAAGGACAGTTTGGCTGTAGTCGTCTTGAAATTGCTGCCAGATAGTTTTTACATCTTTCTCCTTTCTTTTTTCTTTTTACTGTTTTATTTATGTACACAGACCTAATCAGTGGTTCAAGTTTGCAAAGTGGATAATAAATAACAGATGCACTTTTGTTTGTCTTTGTTGTTAACCACAGTACATTCATCCTAATATTAGGGAAAAAGAAATGTATATGTGTGTCCTGATTCAGAGATACTGATTCAGCCTTTAGTAGGTGAACAGAGATGAATTGATAGGCATGGCTGATCTAACATGTCACGTTGCGAAAAAAAAGGGTACTGACAAGAAATTCCAGACAAGGTCAGACTTTTAACAGTAGACAAATAAGTTATGTAAATATGTTATCTGAGTACTTGCTCCATATGCCAAAAATGTTTAATATTCACAGATAATGAAACATGTTTGAATCAGAGCAGTTTTGTTGATTCTGGCAATAAATTTAAAAGCCACTGAAACAACAGAAAAGAATTTTTTTTAATTAACCCATTTTACACAACTCTTGAAAGATTTCAACTAAGAACAGCAATGCTGGTAAGGAAAACCAGTATTCCACAGATCCAATAGGTACACTGAAATGGCCATGAGGAGAGGCAAGATTTAAACAGCAAAGTGGAGATGCTAACACATTAAATCAGCATAGAGGAGAACTCCTCCATAGCTCAGGCTTCTGCTCTTCCAGCCAAAAGAACGACAGATGCATGCTTGGCATAAATCTGTGCAAACCTGATTGCAATGCCTGTAGATGTTTTTCTGATGCACTTAACCCTACAGCTTAATTAAATAACCTGTTAACCAGGTATGACCAACACAAATCCTGCAACTTTTGCCTGGTCTTGACCCTGTAACCACTTTGCATGTACTTAACAGCAGAGTTACTACTCTCAAGAACTAATGCTGCCTACCTATTTTAGTAAGAAAAGCAAAGATCTTCTGATTTAAAGTTCATGACTTAAAAGACAGTGGCTTTTTTCCTAGACAGAGGGCCCTGCCATATGTACACAGTGAGAAGAAAGACCAACCACTTGTATGATCTAACTGTGAGGTCCACAGAAGGTACAGGCCTAAGAATAAATGAACACCACCTTAAATGGAAACCAGTTTCTCTCTAACATTCATGTGCTCCTTATATACCAGTCTTTAACAGCTGAAATCCAAGACAGTCACTGACAGCTACATTTGCTTTCCCTATGACGAACTGTGAAATGCTTAATCAACATATGAGGTGGCAAATACATATGTCTCTATTTAAAAAACCCATGAGATCACTTGGAGTTCAGTGCTCCATCAGCTAGGTCGGACCTGCCTCCAGCACATCCTCTTAAAACACATATAAACCCATGATTTTTCTTTTCCTAAAAAGTCCTTTTTGGACTTTCCTCATGGGCTGCATTGATGTTAGGATGAAAAGTTCTGAAGGCTGTGCAGACAAATACATTCCCTGGAGGGCTCAAACAACTCTGGTGGGACGTTTCACTACAGCAGATACTTGAATGTATTAGAAAGATGAGCTCTAAGATCCAAGCTCTCTTAAAAGGCAGTGAAAAGAACATAGGATCTCCAAGAGGATGATATTGTTGATCTATTGTAGACACCTGAAGATTAAACGAGTCAAAAGAAAACCTCCTGAAGGGTGGGGGGTTGTATTTTCAGTTAGGCTGAAGATGTCCTTTGTTTCCAAGACATCCTCAGAATTCTCATTTCCCCAATAAACGGTTTATTGATAATTCTGATACTATCCAATACTTTGCACAAGACTGGAATGATGTACTTTCAAAGTCAGGAGAGAAATCTACCAAAAGATGCTTATTTCCACTCCAATACATGAACATGGGGGTAAACCCTTCTTCTATCAAACAGGAGGTAGAGTTTATACACGCAGACACCATCGTTTTTAACCTTTCCTTTCTTGCTTTCCAAATTAACCATTAAAGCACAAATCTTGTATATTATTTCTAGAATAAAAAGGCTAGTTTATGAATCCAAATTTAAAAGAGGCTTGTCTGTTAAAGGAATGAATAAATTAGCTCTTCCCTGAATTTCCTTTCTTATTGTTTTTTGGCAGGAACAGCTTCACCAATGGGAAAACAGTGGAAGGACGCAATTCCTACACTCCTTCAAAAAGGATGCATTTTTTCTGTTTTGATGGCCTCGATTTTTACAGCACTAGTCTTTCTTGAAAGAGAAAATTATTCTTTGACATTCAAAATATATTTTCCATGAAGACTCTCTTTAGCATTTAAAAAAAAGGTCAGTGCTCATGCAAATACTCCAGCACTGTCGTTGCTACAAGATCTGGTCAAAAAAATAAAAAATATCAGAAAATTTGTTCAAATCTGGTTTCACCTAAAAACTCAAACTAGGAAGTCACAGAAAACTTTCTGCCATGTTAAGTAGTTTTGCTGTACCCTCAGGGCAATATCCAGCAATGGAGGAAAAGATTATTTCGAAAACATGGTAAACGCAGCAAACTCTAACCACGGCACAGGTTTTGTATAGTGATACAGATGGTTCCTACAAAGCAAAAATGCCATGATTTTTTTTTCCCCCTTTAGATTTATTTTAAGGTCCTAACTCGGGAAAGAACTTAATTTTATTGCCAGGCACCCTTTCCTGTATAACTATGAAAACCTAAATGAGAGCTAAGGTCCTCTTCACTGAAAAAGCCTCAGTATATCATGCTAAGATTAGGAAGATGTTAATGAGAGCTCTTTCTGAGCTGCCTTGGGGTCCTGCTTCCCATCTCTAGCGGTGGCTGTGCCATGCTGGACCATGGCACTGAGGTCCTGTCTCCCTTCATGGCCATCCTCGGACCAGGCAGATGCACTGGTTTCTCCTGCAAATGACAGGGCTCGCAAGCAAAGCCAGATTCAGTTGTTGCTATCACAGAGATGCTCTAGATTAGGGGTGGGTGGAACACCTCCAATCGCCTAAGCAAAATGTTTTGGAACAGTCATTTAACGAAGCAATTAAAGTCAGAGAGGCAGGAAGGTCAGCAAGTTTCCGTACAATACACTCCCTGGAATGAATAATTTCCTCCAGCAATCTAGCTATGTCTTTAATTATGGTGCCAAAATATGCGTATGTCAGCATGTGTATAACAATCACTGAAATGAGGAGACTACAGAGGGGGTGACTAATACAAAGGGCTAAAATAAATCTTTCTGTAAGTCCAAAATGTTCCTAGACAATTCTTGTATCAACGGTGGCAAAAAGCAGCAGCGTAAATTGCTGCTGGAAAAATATTTTGCTACTTCAAGTACTACCAGCTAATGTTTATATCTTCACATGCTGGGCCTATGTATATATGTTTTCAGAGCCAGGAACAGAAACTTCAAAAGACAGAAACTAAACAATTATAAACAGACTGACAACTAACAAGGGCTTTTCTACATAATGTTAACAATACACAGGTTTGTCTCTGTGCAATAGTAAGCCTGGATGAAGGCTGGACTTGATGATCCTAGAGGTCCTTTCCAACCATAATGATTCTGTGATTCAATATACGCTTCAAGGAGCATGCATGCACTACCAGCACTTCAGAGAGCTTTGAAGTCCTTCTCTGCTTATGGTTTTAAACACCAGCAGTGCAGTGGCCAAAGCATCTTAATCTTAGGTTGGAGGATAACAACCTACAGCTAATAAACAGAAATTACACTTAAGGTTTTAAAACTGCAAAGATGTCTTTTTCAACGTATGTGCAAAGAAAAACCTCAAGCAGCCTGGGACACTTCATAGGACAAGACAGCAAGCTTTAACTCTTCTCCTTAACGTCTTCCTAGACATTACTGTGCAAACGCCAGGAAGAAAAATGACATGAGCGCTACATGAAACTGCCCTTAAAAATGTAACCTGTCATCAGCCAGGAAAGACTTGTGGCTCTGGGACTGACTCCATTTTACTTCTTCTGTTTCAGCATTCACAGGAAAAGAATAATGTTTATTTCAACAGTTTTCCTTATTGAACATGACAGGCTTTTCTACAGTCCCATGCTCAGGCTGCTGTTAACTTAAAAGGCACCTTGGGAAAGGAATTCTCTTCAACTCCTCTATGCTGTTAAATTAATTTCCAATTTAGTTTTTCTTTATTTTATACATCTTACTGATATGTGGCTTTCATAAAGGCACAATCCAGGTCTCACCCATTCAGACAGACGCATGACCTGAATATGCCAAACGTAATAGGACAACTGGAGGACTTCTGTTTGTCCTCCCAAGAGAAGGACTTTTTATTTTGCTGCTCCCTAAATAAAAAGCGATGGGAACACTGCACCAAGAACTAGGGGCCTGAGCTAACTGGCACACTCAAGGTCAATAGGAGCAGGATTCACATGACTCAGGTTTTATCCATTATTTCTCTCTGGAGATAATTCTCAAAGTCTATGCCTAGATGCCTAAGGAAACTCGGGGAGACTAGACGGCTTTTGTTTTGTCAGTGGAGACCAGCAAGCGCTTCTCCACAGTTGTTTCTATTCTCCATTAATTGCTGGAGTAAAAGAACATTGTAATTTAAAAATACTCTATTACTACTAATTACTAAAACAGTAATTACCACACTTAGATATCAAAAGTTACATGCAGGGTGGCAGTTTCCCATCAGAAAATTGAGAACAGCATTTCCTTCTCCTCCCTCCTTCCTCTGAATTCCCTTTTATTTCACTGCCTAGACTGCAAACTATTTGAAAAAACTGTCTTGCAACACGTGCATCCCACTTTCCAACAAGATCCTTAGCGGAGCAATGACAACAACACAGTTCTTTATATCCTTGGTACTGATTCACCTAAACAGGCTCTTAAAATAAAATAAAAAAATCAGTGCTGGCTGACCTGCACAATGCATGCAGTAGAAGAAGCTCCTTCCAAAAACCCACAAGCGCACATGGCACTTGCTCTGGTTTATACCCAGAGCATCTTTGATTCTGGTGACAATTGTCTGACTGGAGTCTAAACGACTTGGCAGCCCTGCAGAGCTTGGTCCCTCCAGAGGAGGAGTGAGGATCATCTGCTTGCGCTGCAGTTGGCTTCCAGTTCAAACAGACAAACTCGGTTTCCAACTGTTAGTCCCTTGTTCCTCATCCACCTTCGCTGGAAATGAAATAAATAGGAAGGCAACAATCTGATCCAGTTCCTTAAAGCCAGCATCAGAGTAATCCCGGACACATTGCTAATTTATCAACAGCTTCAGGAAATACCCTGGTTAATTTGGTAGGAACTCCCATTGTGAAAGTCTTTCTGGATGCCCTGGAAAGCAGCTCCTTGGCTGGCAAGTCAAGTACCGCTTCTCTTGCCCTCCAAATTAGCTGGATACCCAAAGGAAATTACTAATCTTTCAGTTCAAAACCAAAACACACACAAGTATAATGAGCATTGCTTTCCTTTGTGGAAGAATAGATAATCAATGGCTTGAAGACTGGAGAATACACATTTCTGTTAACACTAACTCTCCTGTATTCTGCTTGGGTGAAGCTCTTCTGTGTCATCACCTGTACTGTTCCTATCACGACACTTCTACCAACAAGCTGAGGTGTTTCATTTTATTAGGTTTCCTAGCTTGAAACCTCTGCCAGAAAATAAATACAAAAATATATAAAACCAAATAAGAATTCTGTCTTATCTGCTTCCAAAATATCATTTACCACTGACGAACTTGAGGACCTACCATGTAAAAATCAACGTCAATGGTGAAATTCCATAGTCAAAATTACTTGTAAAATTTCTAGCATTTCCTTTTGGTCTAAAAATTTTGGATAGGGAGGAAGTTAACTTTTTTCCTATTTTTATTTCAATTACCCATTTTCTTTTACTTCTGGCTTTTACTGTTAACTTGTTTCTTTTACATATTAGGGGTTTTGTTGGGGGAAGTGCTACAGAAACTCCCAAGACCTCTTGAAGAGCATCTGAACATCTCTAAGGCAGAACTCCAAATGTAAAAATATCTGTGACCTGAATTTCTCTGAAGAAAATCTTAAAGCAGCTTCTGCAATAAAGCCAAAAGCTTAGAGCAACAGGAACAGAGGAAGCATGAGGGCTGTCATTTCCTCTATGAGCAGCAAGATAATAATTCCTATTTAGACCTCCCAGAGATACAGACCATTCCAGTGGGCCATGTGTGACTCTCTTCTTTTTTTTTTTTTTTAATTATTTTTTGTGCCTGAAAAACTAGATCAGTCAACACAATATGAAGGAATTAGCTCCTGGCACTATCTTGTGTGGTATATATTGAGACACAAACTGTAGTGCTTTTACTATGCATTTTCACCCATAAATTTCACTGCTGTACTCTATACCAGGGAAGTGGTAAATGAATTATTAGCTTTAAAAAAAAAACCCAAACCATGATGTAATCGAACCCCAAATGCCATAGCAACAGTTTTGGTTACAGATAAACGACAATTCCTAATCCTCTCCTGTATTAATGACAGCTATTCTGAAAGGTCTGGCAGTGCCGACATCTAGAACAACTGGATTATAAGTATAAAGGTAGAATTACAGAACCACCTGCACTGTCTGAAAGGATACTATCACCTTTACTGCAGTTTAGATTCTGGGAAATTCAAAATAAGCAAAAGCTTGAAATATTAAATGACTATGCTTACAAAAATGCTCTTGAAAAACAGCTGTTCCAACCCATTTTCCAAAGGTCATTCCAATCTGCTGCTTTTAGGGGGTTTTTGTTTGTTTGTTTAAGTATACTTGGTCTGTGGAGAGATGAAAAGCTCCATGATTTTAGCTCTCTTTTCAGTCAATAAAAACTCAGTGGGAGAGAGGCAGAAGGAAAGAGAGCAGGATGCTTTTCCTCTTACAATAGTAAGACTTGGGAGACACGGGTTCAGCGCCTGACTCTGACACAAATTTCCGGTGTGACCTCAGGCAAACCATTTGGTGTTTCTATTATTTATCTGTAAAGAAGGGATAACCACTATCCCAGACAGGATTTTCTTGGATAACACTTACTAACATGTCAGAGGTGCTCAAAAAGTCAAGTATTAGACTCCTCCTGACCATATACCCAGCGTATGCCAGTGTGTCATGCAGATGTTTCTCAAAACCATACTTGCCGGCTACTGCTCTTCAGCCTACAATGCAAATAGGTCTTGCAACAGCAGTTTGAAATGTCTACAAACTGCAAAGTAGGTGGTCACATAATATGAAGGGAAATTAAACCTATCGTTGGGGAAAAAGGATGCAAACCCTGCAAGTATTTATTAGCATAGTGCCCAAGATGACACTACCCAGCTGGATCTCCTTCAAGTAAGCCATCAGAGATACAACAGCCACGAAAAACTTAACCACAAGATTTAAGGTTTTTGCTTGGTTTTTCTAACAGCTATTCAAAACCATATAGTCCATCCCATCCTTGTCAACATAACTTAGGGTCTTGTGTAGAAACAATGGCAAACTACGGAATTTTAGCCCTTGTCCACTTGCTGGCTAGTATACACAACACACAGACTAGGGAAGGGATAAGGAAATAGGCTGTGTTGAAGAGAAGGTGATCTTATGCATATAAGGCTGGACTAAATAAAACACTAAAATGCAGTGCCATGGAAAACAAGACAGAGGCTGGAGAATTAATTCAGCCTAGTTGGAGAACTGACTCAGTTTATACAATACTGGTGCCTCGTACAATATCCCAAATCTGTTTCTCAATGATTCTGCCTTTAGTGCCCATCTGTAAGCCATACATCTCATACCATTCAACATAATAAATCTTGGAAACCTTCTTTAAAAGGTCTTATTGGATCTATATTTACACAGATTCAGTGACACTGTTACCTGCGTATAAGGGATGCTAATACTTCTCAGCCAAAAGTCTAGAAAAGTAGCTAACAACAAAGGAAGTGTAATACTTCTTTTCAAGTAGCTCAAAGAGCTGGTTCCATCTCATAAAGACAGATTACTCTGAATTTCAGCAATAATTTTACCTCAGTTATGAAGTTTCCCCTTTCTTGGCCACCACAATATAAATGATGGTATTTTAGTGGTTTAACAAAAACTTTGAAAGTAATAAATAAATATTAGAAATGAAATCTAAGAATGTGTCTCCCTTACCACAATTTATTTTGATTTTCTTTGTAGTTGATACAAAATTATCTTTCAAAAAATATTGTCTCGAAAGTATAAACTTTTCTGTTACTTACATTTGTAAAAGAACACTCGAAAAGAGCAAATTATAAGATGGACTATAGAAAAAGATATCAATAATGCATTCAGACCTAGCTAGTGTTTTTGCAGATAACCACAGAAAAAAAAATAGGGAACGTGAGTCAGCTTGGTAACACATCCTGCCGATATTACACACACTATTTAATCAGGCAGGACTGATTAAGACTCAATCCTCTTTGGAGGTGTAGTTCAGGGAAGTGCTCTCCACATTTCCTTCAGGATTAGCCTGACCTAGTTTTACACTGCGTTGTAGGAAGCTTGCCCTAGGTGAGGGACAGCAGACTACAGCTGGAGGGGCTCAGCTACTTATGATGATCTGGCCAGACACAAAGAACCTTTTATCGTCTGACAAAGCAACTGATTCATCTGGTTCTGCTGGAGGCTTTTGTCTTTCAGTCTTCAATAGCTCTTGGTGCCTCTCTGAGCTCAGAACACATCATAACGTACTCACCATCATCTGCTGAACGTGAAATATTTCTGCTCCGGTGGCAGAGAGGCGGTTTGGAAATGAAACGTCAAGAAAAGCTCCAGGGAGAGTGCTTGGTCCAGCATTATAGACCTGCAAGAGAAAGATGCATATAAATGCAGAAAAAAGAAATAAAAACAAAATTACCTTTATGATCACTCATTAATGGGAAACTACTGTAGAACCAGAGCTGGGAGTGTAGGTAAATCTGAAAATATTCAAATACCATGCAAGTTTTTCAACGTCTTCAGACTACTTCTTTGGTCTGTATCGGGATGAAGTCAAAGGTTTAGCTTATCTAACAGTGCTCAGGCACAGCTCATACATCAAGTGGGAAGCAGTTTTGCAGGGCAATTATCAGTCATCAATACAAACAGCACAAGACTTCTACCTTATATACCGAGACACTGCTAGTACTCCTTGAATATTTTGGTTATACCATCCGGAAGACAGTAAGAAAATATTGCTGTCTCAGTGAACATTCTCATTTCCATCTGGTAACCACTGCATTATATTCTGCATATGTTTTCCTCATGGAGCAGAAACCAAAGTAATGATGATTGTGACTACCGGACTGTGGGTTTGCTGAGAGAGCTGCCAGGAAATGCATGTGAACAACTTCCATTCAAGTTCTGGGGTTTCCAGTTAAATGCAACCCTTAGTGGAAAACATTGGCTTTCTATCAAACCCCTCACAAATCTTCAGCAAAAACTCAAAGAATTTCCAGTCCGCCACTGAAATGTATCCAGTGAAAATTCCAAAATGTGTGGGGTTTGCTGAAAATAAATGATCTATGGAAAAATGTCAATGAAAATAAGTTTTCACATCTATCTACTTTTTTTTTTTTTAATAGGAAAAGTATTTCCTGGTTGTTTCTAACAATACATACGTAAGTGCGTACAGTAAAAGCATTAAGCCCATTGGAATATTTATCTGCCCTGAGACAGTACTGTCAAAAGATGTAGTGATCAGCTGCTAATTGTGTAAAGTACAAATATTAAACCCAACAGGTTTCATTCTTCAAACCCTGTTTATATTTGAAGAAATGCCTGACTGATAAAGAGGATTGGTTCACAATGTCAAATCCTTACAAAAAACCTGAGGCTCCAGCCAGGGGGAGAAATCCCACTACAGCAGAGCACAATAAACGCTGCATGAAATACAAACATAATGTTTCATGTTAAGATTTTTTTTAAAAAAAATTATTATCTCACTGAGATCAGATATAAGTTTTCATTGTACATCTTGTTACTCAAAGAAAACGATGCATAGATCTGTTTCCTTATTAACATTGGATACGGTATAGATTTTCACATATAAAGAACTGCTATAAAGCCCCATATTTTTGTAAATCATCCCTTTTTCCTGGTTAAGAAGCTATTACTTTTCTGCATCTGGAGAATTTTAATAAATGGCAGGCAAATCATTTAAAACAATTAAGCAAACAGTGATACTAACCACGCTTTGCTCATTATGAAACTCTAGCCTCTCTGACACACGTGGTTATGAGGTTTACCACGTTACTGGAGAGCAGATCTGTGACTTGTTACAGTATCATTTTCTGCTTTTATATAGAAAAAAAATTATTACTGCAACTTGTGTGTGCTTGACAGACAAGTGGATGGGGCAAGACAAACGGTGGCTCTGTCGATATATAGATTCTCTCCCCCTTACCTGTTCTCACTTTGTTTTATTGAAAACGTTCCTCTAGTTAAAGCATCAGCGCATCTGTTCTTTATCTGTTTTTAACCAATAAGTGGTTCAGAGCAGGGGGGAAGGAGAGGGGAAGACCTATAAACCCTCAAGAATGAAAGCAGAATCACAAGAATTAATAGCCTGGCTCACAAAAGCTTTAATGTCCTGAAATCCTGCTTTCACTCCTTTTCAGTAAATAGCTAAGGGCACTGCATGACAGTGGGGGCTTAATTGCTCTGGACCACAGGCTGTCCACGGAGGCAGACATGTGTTCTTCATTACGAGCTGAGTGGCATTCATGCCTAGGAGAACAGAAAGGGGAAAAAAGGCGAAAGACTGTTTTCCACAATAAATGATTCTCCCACCTCCGCGTGATTTATCATTCCCTAGTTCCATCTAGCGGTCAAAAAGGATTTGAAGTGCTTGTAAATAGATAAAGTCACAGCAGCGAGACAAGTTCATTTCAACCACATCACAAGGTTTGTTATAATAAATAATTCATATATTTTGCCACATCAGGAACCTATCTAACCGTCACATGAAGTGCAATCTATAGATAATACCTGAATAGCACTGAGACGGTATGAGATATTAAATGAAACCTCCTCACACCCACCCTTTTAGTGTCACAGTCTCTTGCCTGCACTGTACTCTCATTAGTAGTGCCATAAATATTTTCATACTCAGGACATTTACCAAGTCTGAATCCCTTGCACAGGGATGTGTTTGTTGTCACAGATAAAGGCTGCCCACTCCTCTGCTCAATGACCATGCCACTAAGAAGAAACTGTCCTCACTTTTGAAATTGCGACTACATCCAAGACGTGGCACTTGCATAACCAGAGACTTAACTCACCACGTAATGGAAGGTAAAACAGAAACAAATGGTAGCAGCTTCATTCCTATGGAAGTGAGATGCTCTGTTTGCAATTCTCATTATAATACATTCAGATAAGGAGACAGACGATCCCTGCATGATGTACATATGGCACCCCACCAAGAACGAGTTGCACAGCATACTGTGATCTAGAAACATGCACCAAAGTCCATACCACACACAGAATAAAAGTGATACAAAAGCAGAAACTGCCATCAAGCAGGAAAGCAGTCAAAATAAGGATCAGTTTTACCTGCAGTGTGAAGTTGAGAGACTGGAAAAGACATTCATGGTTTTCCAACTGAACAAAGTTGGATGCTTCAACAGAATCACCGTAGAAAAAGGAAGTAGGGAAGACTTCTCTGGAAGATGAGGACACGGATTTAGTAAGTTGTGTTTCGTCACCAAAATTAAATATATTTGTATCAAGCTGAATTGCAACCCTGGCTTTCTGGTCATGTGAAATTCTACAGGACTTTACATTATTCTATTTTTTGTGATTTGATTTCCTCTAGACTATACAAGCAGCACCTCAACTGACCTGAGGTTAACATCCCATCATTGACGCAAACTTCTTTTGATTACTTATATATTTTTCTCCTTTTTTATCACAGAACCTCTTCCCCAGGGCCCCCTGCCATGGATGATTTGTGCAAGTCCTATAGCTTGTGTAATGCAGGAAATCATTGCACTACCAAGTTAATCTAAAGAAACAGTTACTAACAGGAATATCTTTAGCTACATATTCTCTAAAGTAACATTTCAGTTTTATCTACCATTTACATAGCACTGCGGGAATAAACACTTCATTAATTATTTGAGCTTCACTACCTTTATGATTAGCAGTAGAGGAGGTTCTAACCTGGCTTTCAACTACAGCGGCACAGGCCAAGCCTCCTCAGCTACTCTTATCACAAATTAAAATGAAGTACGGTTTTATCAGAGAAGACTTGGAAGCACAATACAGTACCTGGAAACCCTGCAGAAGAGGACCAGGAGTGCTTTAAGCATCCTTTGTGCCTCCTCCTAATCTCAGGCTGCTCCACTGGCTGGAAAGGGTCCTGGTGAGGGACTGCCTAAAACTCTGCTTCCGTCCCAGGATGCCCTTTTGGGTCAGGGTTTTTTGAGCCAGAATTTTAAGCCTGCTTAGGTACATTTCCTTTTTTCCTGCCTGCCTCCTATGCCAGGGACTGCTAGGGGAAACAGCGAGAAACAGATTTATTCCTCCCATTTATGGCGTTGTGCCAGAAGGCTCCTCCCAAACGTGGTACAAGCCC
>JAVSBS010006284.1:0-43594 GCA_033124195.1 Coracias cyanogaster | reverse complement strand
TCTTGTAGACTCAAATGCAGAATAGCTAATAAAAATAAGTTTTAAAAATACACTGTCCAAAAAAGAGTATTACTAATATTACTATGCCTGGGAATGTTGTGCCCTCCAATAAACCCAACTTTTCCCTGATAGTTGGACATTTCTATAAACTTGAATTAACTAAATCTTGTCCCTTTGAAAGAAAAAAATAATGCACATTGACAGTTGGGTGGGGCTTAAATTCAGAGACCTCGTGCTTTAAAAAAAGTACACTCTGAAGAGACAGAAAAGAGCCCAGTTTTTGTGAGGTTTTTTTGGCATACCATATTCTGTTGGTGACAAACAGATCTAAAGACATAGATTAAAGCACGCCTATCTGTAAAGCTGTACAAAACCCCATCTGTTTCAAAGCGTCAAGAAGCAAGGGATACAGAGTTAAATTTCTAACACAATCTCTTACAATGAAAGCATTCAAAAACTTCCAGAACATGCTGAGATTGTACTCTCAGTATAGAGGAGATTTTTGTCCTTGATAGTTATCTTGTGAGGTCTGACACTGCTCTTCACTCCTCTGAGCAGGCTCAAGTGCATCTTCTACCCATTCTGACTCCTATGGCAGTAATGAAGGGATTTTATTTCTATGGAACAAGAGGGGAAATCAGCTTTATGTGGTAAAACCCAGACGAGGCCATGAATCCTGAGTTTACACAGCTTTTCAGCCAAATCACATGGCAGTGCAGGTAACTTTGTTCCTACACATGTAGCATGCTGGTCAAGGGAATCTTTGACTTCTGCTGATGTCAACTTGCCCTGGGCGTTTAGATAACACATATTCCCTGGGGGCTGCCATAAATGGTGGCTAAAACAAACACTGACCTCTTGGGGACACTGCTGATGAGTTATCGCTTCCCTAGTTTAGCAATGAATGTCAACTTTCTCAGTCTACATGGGTGATAATTCACCTCCCATGACCTGGTTCCCCAATTCCAACTCAAACACTGACTATGCTAGAGGATGGCCTGTCTCTTGGGACTGACCACAAATCTTTCATTCCAGACTTAAAACTGTAATATAGAAGTGGAAGGGAAGGCTCCTGAGTACAGAGGCAGGAACTCACACGTGTTGCCCCAGGAAGAGGACAATGGCTATGTGTTACACAAGTATTTCAGTCAAAGGGTGAGTGATGTTCCTCAGCTGGTACTCAGATGCCTCACAGATGAGGGAGCTGAGGGAGTGGGAGAATGAACCGAAAGAGAAGCAAATTCTGATTGCAAAATTAGAGGGGCAAACAGCTAGGCTCCAGCAAGCTCCTTAAAATCCCAGAACGTTTGACCCTAACCTTTGGCCTGGTGATTCTCAACCATACTCTTAAAGACGTGCCCTAAGGAACGAGATGTGATTTACTTGTTCCCTTTTTATTTTATTTTAAGGTCCATCATATCTACAGAATGACATGAATTCAAATATGATCCCTGAAATATCTGCTATAAATGTGATGGTAACTAATTAGTGTTAGCTAGAAAGGAGTAAGAAAAAGGTACAGTGTTGGAATGAAAGGCACGACAAATGAAATTTCCAGATAATGAATGAGGTTGTCTGTATTTCCAGAGTCTGGGAAACAGGGAAAAAGCAACAGTCTGGCTACATGTAAACAAAAGAAGAATTCAGTTTTTCACTGGAAGAGACTCAGATGTTATTGCTAGAATTATTATTATTTTTGCTGTTTTCATTTGGTGACTGGTACTTACCCATTGATAGATGAGTCCACTTCATGCATCAGGGGCACTGACAGGGTTAGAGTATTATCATGCAGAGATTCAGTGTGTTCTAGGTTTCCGCTGTGCCAGAAAGGAAAAATAAACATGCCGTAAATCGACAGCCTTTGCAATATATCACACAGTTCCACAGCTACCATCTCTCTGCCTTGTACTCTGAGCCTGTCTATTTGAGTGATGTCAGCTCTCCTTGAGAAGCCTCTTAAAGATTAAGAGCTACATTTGTTCACCCACCTTGGAAAGAGCACGCCCATAAAGCGTGTGTTTTGCGGCTGCTCCTCTGTGGCTGTGACATGATCAGGCTCCCACCAAAGAACCTATCTTGAAGCAAGGTGTGAATTCAAAGGGCTCTGCAAAACTACAGCAGCTGTCACGTGCTGAGAAACAAAGACATGTAGGTTCCAACGCAAAGGGTTTATTTTCTCCCAGTCTGACTGGGTGTCAGTTTGGGAGGGATATACACACCCCACAGAGGGTCTTGACTCAGTAAGTGGAACTGCGCTTTCATTGTACCTGCATGGTACCACAGCATCAATCTGGTGCCACTACAAGCAGCCTTTTGGGTGAGACCCTCGTACTGAACTGGCCATAACCTCTCAACAGTTCCACCCCCTCTTCCTGTACTTAGTTGCTAAAATAAAGCACTTCTACTTTACATTTTCAAAGGCGGTTGCCTCAACTGGTCAGAAGCAGGAGGAAAGAGAAAAGCGAGCAGTCACCTCTCATTTGAGTCAGCTTATTTCAGTGTGAACACTTGTACAAAGTCTGGGAAAGGTTCCTGAAATGCACGTCCAACGTGCAGACTTGTATTTATTCTAATTCTGATGGTGAGTCTGCTTGGTGGGTGACAGCTCAGAAGAACAATCTTGGAATACATGTTACATATATTTCCAGTTTCTCCTGCACCGATTCGGGAATCACTTTTGCCTTACAGTTCATTGGATTTACCCACAAATCAAACTGGCAAAACAAAAGATATAATCCTATTTATTTGAAGACAGCATCACTGAGGCAACAGCAGGCAGTAGCATCCCAAGTGATATCATGCAGATGATGAGTTGCTCAGATTACAAAAACAGAGCCTGCTGGCTACATACATGCATAGATACAGCTCAGCTTTCTGCCACTGACACATTGGCCACGTCTGCTAATAAAACTATGGCCCAGATGGAAAAACCCACAAACTTTCAGTCCCAGGAAAAAAACGCTTAATAAAAGCTTTTCCTCTGAATAGGCTCAAAGAAGGGTCCAAAATGGAGATACTTCTCATCCAACACAAATACCGAGACACCACGGCAGCAAGCAGAATAAGCAAGTAGAATTCCACACAGGTTTCATGCGTATGTGCTTATCTGGTTCAAATGGAGCAAAGGTGCTGTCAGAAAAGGTGAATACAGCTCAGTGAATCTGGCTCTAGAAAAATAGTTCATGCCAGGGAGCACAGAAATGGGTTTGGGGTTTTTTAAACAAAAAGAATAAATGTAACATTCAGCTCTTTCTCCAACTGATCTCTCCCACTACTGAACAAGTCTCTTGTTACAGACGCTACTGCCAAATTTGCAGCTTCAAGGGACAGGCTTAAGTGGCCACTTGAAGGCCAATACTTACTCTCCCAGGACAGCCTGGCATAGCTTCCCTGCGTCCAGCCACTTCTGCCACACTAGCTCCAGTTTTGTGTGGAAACAATGTCCCCACTCATTCCTGTCTGGCCACAGCACAGACACTTCCTCTCTGTTTCCTCATCAGTGACTTTACCCCAGGGCTCCCTGCAACTCTTGTGGCAGAAGGATTTTATTACACTTATTTGACAGCGAGAGAATGGAGCAATCTCCCAAAAGTCACAGAGAAAATGAGGGTAATCAGCACTGGGATCTGCACTGTTGTCTTTAGAGGTTCAAATGAATCCTTCAAAACACAACCGTCCTCCCATCCATCCTTCTGAAACGAGAAACTTTCTCTTAACCCACCGAGCATTCACACTATGTGTACAAAACACTATTTATTTCTTTGCTCCATCTAAAGGCACTGACTAACCCTTCTCACAGGCAGGGCACAGAAATGTGAGGAGTGAGGTTACCAGGGAAAGCCCTGCCCTATCCAAGGCAGGGAGATGAGTGATACAAGCTGGAAAACACTGGCTGGGCAAATTTAAAGCAGTGCTGACCCATCTTGGCACCAGCTGGTGTTCACCTAGCAGATACTGATGCATCTCCCTGACCTAGAAGCATCATGAGGTCATCTGAACACACGATAAACTTCTCAAGGAGAGTAAAGTTTCTCCAATGTGCAAGACGTGGTCTTGCCTCTCCGATGTGAGGTCTCACTTTCAGTGTTTCATGCCAGCCCCACGTGCTGCAGGATCTTGTTCCCACCTACAGCTGTCACTGCAGGGGAGGACTACGCCTTACGAGAGCAGTCGCTCAGCAACTGCTACATCTCATCTCTCATCTCTAGTCAGCTAGTAAGGTATCGTCAAATTTGGGAGGAGAATTCAGGCAGGAGATCCTGATTTTGGCACGGGAGACTATGAAGTTGGCCCACTAAGTGGAAGCAGGAACCAGTTACGCACTCAGCACGTGAAAGCAGCAGTTCACGGCCCAGTTTAAGGCAGCTGTGCCAATGCCAGTGCCACCTATGGAGTCTGCTTTTCTGGGGGCATGTCATCTTAGAAGGTACACCTTTTATTGTGCCCGAGATAAAATCCCTATGCATGCTTACTTGGCATCACCCTACTTCAAAGCCTGCTCCAAGCACCCTTAGGGAAGTACGCTATTCAGCTGTTTCACGCAGTCTGTCATAGCTCAGTGAAGATTCAGAGGGGGGAAAAAATAGACATGCAACTCTGGAAACTGTCAGTGAGATCCTTGGCCATCTGATGAAAGCATTTATCTTTTTTGGTTTGCATCCAAGCATGCTTATTTCATTCAAATGCTGGAACAAATGGGTCTGCCTGGTGCTGACGGTCAACTGCAGCTGAGCTGAGCTTGATACGAGGCCCAAAGGGATGGGCACAGAAACACAAAGGCCTTCCAACTGAGAGAACACAAAATGCTCCTTTAGAATTGCAACTGCCTGACAAAGAAAGCCTAGGTATGATCCTACCTCATTTTTCAGGAAGCTGCATCACGTAGTTCCTCTATATTACCAAAATACATGCATTTAGCCCTGGTAATTTGACCTCATTTACTCCACATACACACATCTAGAAGTAATATCACTCAACTGTCAACCATATGCAACGCACACTCTGTGGGGCAAAGAGTATCCAAGTCATGAAGATGTACCAAGGTTTCCTTACCTTTGGGCAGTGACAAGGAAGGTGAGTGTTTCTTCCTGCCCAGACAAGTGGCTTGTGTCAAAGATCACACTGAACTCATACTGTGCAAAGAAAAAGCAGTATTTAGAGACAGAGTATATTGTTTAAAAATGCATTTATTCTGAAAGGTCACACAGATTTTACTGGCCTAGCTGTACAATAGTAGCATATTTTGATGCATGTAAGAAAGCTTCCTGTACTGTAGAGCAGCTTTTAAGTCTTACCAATTGCGTCTCTGCTCAAAGACTAGAATTTGATTTTTCCTTCATTCTGAAAAGGCCTTTACTAGACATGCTATTCAAAGGTATTTCTTGAGATCACCTGTCAATGGAAAAGTCTTTCAGAAGAAGGGGATCATTACTTGAAACTACCTCAGCATCAATCTATATATTACTTGTAGGTGTTGGGTTTTTTTCACCATCTTTTGGGGAAATAAAGATCAGGCCACAGACTTGGAGAAACCAGCACAAGCTAAAGCAGCAGTCAGGCCACCCATCATAATGCATGAAATCATTTTCAGTTTGAAAAGAGAATCCAGTTTGATAACTGTAGCATTTTATTAAAATCTCAATGCAATAACTTTTCTAGGTAACTCCAAAACAGTTTCCGGCCAAGTGAAACAGTTTTCAAATTCATGCTAATTTCAAGGGCTTGCTGCAAAACCCCAAATCCCAAACCAACAATGTCATTTTGAAGCAAAACACTGAAATTCTTACATTCAAGATAACATTTGCTACTGCATTTATTTTTTCCATCCTATTTCAAATCTTTTGAAATGCTTCAAAAGAGCATGTTACAATCAATGAAACAAAAAAGCAAAAAAAATTCAAGTCGGGTCAAAGGTTATGTCAATTCAAATGGAAAGGATTAATTTTTGAAATAGAAATTTTCTGAAAAACTTCAGACAATTTCTGTTCAGGTCATCCTGAAATCATTCCCCATCTTCTCACCTTTCTGAGTCGGTCATTTATGCAGCTTGGTTTAATGACAGAAAGAACCCAGCCGGATTTCTAAACATTATGAGAGAGTTTGTCTTCTATTACTGAACAAAATCCTCCTTAAAAGCTACCAGGAGACCATAACATGGAAAGGTCATTAAGACATTTTCACTCTAATTCATACAAATTCAGTTGCACTTTAATGTGAGAAAAAAAAAAAAAAGAACAGAATAAGGCTACATAAATGAGACAGAGTCCTCTTCTAGTTTTCTGCAGAGGAAATATATAAGTTTCTGCAACTCTTGCATCATTTTTCATGAGCATTGTACTGCAGCTCTTTGATTTTACTTGATGGGAAAAGGACAGCTACTCTCTGTAACTGGGAAGGGCTTGGGTTACCTGGGTTAGAAAGCTACAGAAAGGATCAGTCACAGACATTTTAACAGAGTAGTTGCCTTTCCGGCCATTCCTTGGAGACAAAGAGGTGACCGGGACCATCACTCTGCAAATGCAAATATCACAACATTACCTTAGATTTTGATCTCATGAAAGGAAATCCCACACTGCACTTGAGGAAGTCTGACTCCAGCAGCTCACAGGCAATGCCCAGCTCCTCCTGTAAGAAAAGAAAAAAGACCATGAGATGATAGATTTGGGGAGAGAAAGAGGATTACTAAGAAATACCATTGTGATGAAGTATCGCAGAAAATGAAACATTTCCCACCATAGCACTGTTATTCCTAGAAAACTAATAGGCATTTAATAAAGAAAAGTGCTATGTTTCACCTCCTTACTTCACCTTGGGCTGACAGCACTGGGGAAGGAGAATGATCAGAACACCAGTCTGAGAGACAGATCACACGGAACTACTGTCTGACTAAACACATTAGCGTCCGGAGATCAGCCCAGTTTCTTGGATAACTCAGATCATCAGTTGTTCCCTGCTTATTAAAAGACAGCCTTCAAATCGTCCAGAACACAGGTTCCCCAAGGTAGTTTTTCCAGGTACCGGTATCATAGAGAACTGTGTTGGGTGACAGCGACCAAACCCTGCCATGCACAGATGTTGGAGAAAATGTTAATCTGGTCCTGCTCTCATTCACTGCCCTGATCTCTTTCTCTGGTCCACAGGATGGGCCACACTGGTATGGATATCAACTTGCTTTAGTGATACAATGGTGGCATAAATAAAGTAGAGGGATGAGCCTCTCCTGATGAGATACACTGACAGACTATGAGCATTATCAATAACACAAATGAAAAAATATTAGAGCAGCCCTGAATTCACTACAACAATAGAAACACTGCTGCTGGATGGAGAGTGTTTCATTGCTCCATAAAATAAACATCTGGCTCCAATTTAGCACGTTCTCATCTCCAGATTATCAGGGAACAGTTTTATGCTCCATCACTGTGGACAAGTTCATGTCACTAAACTTTTGAGAGTAGGATTCAGCTCTGGAATCTGATACACACTTTTAGGTGCAAGTGATTGCTATGTGACCTAGGTGTCATTGCTCCCATCATAGGCAATGGATGTACAAAGTGGTTCAGCAGACCAAGTGCAGGTGTTAGGTTTAGACTGGGCTGAATACTTCTCTAGGCCCTAGTATTGACTACATCATCACTGGAGCTATGGTATTGACGTTACACAGCTACAACATGAATGCCTAAATTTAATCATCTGAATCTAGAAAGTTATTCTAGACACACAGCTGAGAATCTCTTACTTACAGGACAAATGATTGATTTGACCTATTTTCAGTACCTAGAGCAGTTTGCAAAGCCCAGTCTCTGTCTCCTGAGGTGCATCTCCCAAATGACTTCAAATACGAGTTCTGCTTTGAATAGGCACTTAAAATTTACATGAGTTCCATTTTTAGCTGGGAGAAGCACATGTGGAAGTAGCTTCCTGAACCATCAACTCAGGCTGTACGCATCCCCAGGAAATGCCTCTCTGCTTTTCACGTTCTGACCCAAGCACATCATCTACAGACACGACTATTATCCTAATTATGAGTCTGACAGCACTCAGATTCTTTATCCTTTAACTACTTCCTGTGATATCTGAAAGATGAGGTCTCCTTTATCTTCAAAATCATGGTTCAAATCAGGGCACACATTTACAGAAAACTAGAGACCTAATGCTACCTTTCTTGTCTGACTCAGACAGTATTTCACTGGGTTCATATGAAAAGAAAACATAAGGAGAAAATCCATGCACGCTTGGAGATGCCTGATGGGGTGATATTACTCCAGTACTACTCAAGCAGTGGCCTCCACATTCAGCTCCTTTACAGATTTGTTTCCTTGCAATCTTTAGCAGGCTTCTCTTTCCAGAAATACAAAAGATGGCACTGCCCAGCAAATCAAGTATCTAGCTTCAGTTAGACAAAGCTGCCATCCTTGTATTCTGCATTAGATTTTCTCCTCCATTTAACACAAAACAGCGGAGCAAGTGCTTCATGGGTGAAGCGTCCCCTTCACTTGCTTTTTCCTCTCAGCAATCTGGGAGGTTCTCCAGTTTTATGCGAGTGATCAAGTCAACACAAACTCTGAGCAGCTGCGTAACCAAATGAAAAATTTCACAGCTGTTTCCTCTGGGAACATTCTTGCTTCTGTGTTGTTCAAATGTCCCGTGTTGTCTAACTGTGGCAACCTATGAACCCTCTTTCATCAACGCCCAGCCTCTGTTCATTCAAGAGGGGTTTCTGTTTACAAAGCTGTCTGGTGGTGACAGTGACCAGACAGACCCAAGAGGCTGCCTCTCCTCCTCAAGACCATATCCCCTCGGAGATGTCAAAAAACAGGATTAACAGAAAGAACTCTCATTTTGATAATGGAAAAAGTGCAGTACTTCTTCATTTGGCAGCCTTTGCAGCTCTGACAGCAGGCAGACAGATGCCAGTCATTTTAGAATGGCCTGTTAAGGATATGACAGATAACATTTCATTGGCTGGTTTTGCTGTTGTTGCTTGCAACAACAGTAGGACTGACTTGAATGACCATTTGGCTTCATTAGCATACCACCCAGTTTAATGATTACTATTAATACAACAATATTAAAGTTCAGATTGGACATTAGAAAAAAGCTCTTCACTGAGAGGGTGGTCAGGCACTGGAACAGGCTCCCCAGGGAAGTGGTCATGGCACCAAACCCGTCAGAGGTCACGGAGCATCTGGATGATGCTCTTAGTCATATGATTTAGTTTTAGGTAGTCCTGTGGGGAGCAGGGAGTTGGATTCAATTATCCTTATGGGTCCCTTCCAACCTGAGATATTCTGTAATTCCATTAATGCTCAAATGCTAGGAAATAGCAAAAATAAGTTGGCCTGCACCACACTGGTTCAGCCTTCTGCACATTTCTGAAGCTACCCAGAAAGCTTTGCCACGGACTCCTTGCCTTGCTCTGAGATTAGGATGGTGAAGCTGAGCTAACAAGTAAACATTTCATTTTTCCTTCACTGCTTACTGTCTGTCTTCAGGCTCTATTTGCAGTGCACTGTTTTGGAGAGAGAGAAAATTGTTTCTTCATGGGGTTTCCTATGGTGTTCAGCTCTGTAACATGTGGGCACTCTGTAAGCACTAAATAAATTCCATTTTCACACTATTCTAGCAGGCTGAAGGGTTGGTGCTGTCTTATCTAACAAAACAGAGAACAGAAACAGCACAACTCAGGGCTTACAGAAATTTTGGATGCCGCTTCTCACCAATGTTAAGTAACGCTTTTAGCATGCAAATGCTTCTCTGTGACAATATAACCCAGCTGAGAACCCAGCTTATTGCAGGAGTTTCCATAGCACTTTCAGGTTTGCTTAGAAAACAGAGGAGTTGGAAGTTTCCCTTCCAACGAGACAGTGCAAAGCTTTATCTGGAAAACTTCGTTTTCTTTCTGAAACATTTCACAGCACTTCAGATTCTTAGGAGAGTCAATCAGATAAATAGCCAGCTAATTAGCCAAATAGCTGTATTATTACTGCATAACAAATGCAGACCTGGGTATGAGAAACATGAAGCTCAAGCTGGCTCACAGTCTGTTTCTCAAAGTCCTTTATCGCTGGAAAAAAAGTTCCTGATAATCGTAACATGAGCAATGAAACAATGAAATTCTTAACTCCATTATAAGGGGCACACGGGGAGACCACAACTCAACCTAAATTCTGCAGCATAATGCCATCAAACATAACCCCTGGGGTATGTGACCAGGGGTGTATGCAGGGATACAACAAAATGGCCTTACTTCTGGACATAAGTGTTTCGAAGTGTAAATATGATGTGTGGTTTCAGCTCAGTGGTCCAGGAAGTTGGTTATGATCATATTAATACAGTGCCTAGAAGCAGCAATGGAGTAATTTTTTAAAGACAGGTAAACGATCGAGCATAATGCTTAAAATAATGTGTTCAAGCTTGGTCTAGAAAGTACTTCAACATGAGTGAAGCATTTTAAAGACAAAGATGTAATGCTGCATTATAGGATTATTATCTTAACCTGGAATAACTCATGGGCAGTATCCTTTTGCTGGCTTCACCCAGCTGATTATCTGGAGATATAAAACATTGAACTACTCCAGATCTGGCTCTTCTACTATCACAGAGATCACGACTGGACTGCAGGAGAACCACTTGCTTTTCAGGACACATAAGGTAGGTTATCAGTAAAAAAATCAGCTTGTCAGCACTAGAACAGGTCATACCAAATAAGTCTTTCAGTGCATGTATTTTGGCATTTACAAAGCCTGTCTTCCCTTAATAGTATTTGATGGCCCCAACATTCTCATGGTACAAAGGTAGGTGCAGTGCCATCTGGAGCACATGACCAGATTACTTTAGGTATGATCCTGCAAAAAGGCCCCTTATTAGAACCAAACCCTGCTCAAAGACAGCTGATGTTTGTCCCCCCTCCTCCTGAAACAAGCATTTTTAGAAGATTTCTTGAATACTGTTTACTTTGATCTTGAGGGGTCCTTTTCAACCTGGTTAACTGCCAAATCTAAGACTGAAGAAGAAGGAAAAGAGAATGTTTTAAGAAAACAGTAAGAGAGAACTGCTGGTGGAAGAAAGGTTGTCTGGCTCTGGAAAAAAAAACAGGTCAGAGACTCTGCCTCTGTGAAGAGTCTTCTTGTTGACATACCAATGCAACGTGTTGCTCCTAATTGAGCTCCCTCTTCCTGAATGCAGTTGACCAAAACTGGCCACCATACATGAAATGACACAGCCCAAAGAAGGATATTGAAACTTCCTCAGCTTCACCTTGACTAACCATTTTCAAATCACATATGTTTTTTTGCGTAAGGGAGTCTCGCACAGCATGTATGTGACGACTTATTGATCAACAGATAAATTCTGACCCTTCCGTGCCTCACTTATGTCCAGCCTCAACCCTCCAACCTTCCTGAGCCTGATCTGGCAGTTCATATAATCAACTTGCTCCCACCCTTCATCCCCACCTATGACTGGTTGCAAGCTCTGTGTCTCAAGCATGTTCTTCACTAATCTCCCCCAGCCCGTTAACGCCCCTTCAACAATCCCCAGTACCAGTCTTTTATCCATCTGACCCTTCCACCAAATTATGACTACAAGCAAAAGCAAACAAATACAGAAGTAGAGGTCACTTGTGTTATTTTGCACCTACCAGTGCTCTCAGAGGTGTGAATCCAAGCATCCTAACATTCATTTATGACCCGCTAGCTCTCCGCTTTTCTAAGCACACAAGCTACTAGTAGATACTACACCTAAAGTGTCACCAGAGAGGTGCAACAGAGCAATACTGAAGGATATGATGGATATGGCTCTGAGTTTTTAAATAAAATCATACCAAGATAGTCAACAGAAAGTTACATTAATTGCTGAACTTAAGGCAAGTTCAGTACTGCTCTGAATACTGTTGATTATCTGTTCCAGCATTGACTTCACCCTTTCAAATACTCCTCTGATTAGCTGTTATTTTTGAATGGGTCAAAACCCCTAATGAAAGTCATGGAAAATATTGTTATTGTAGAAGTGTTAAAATAATCTGTATATTTTTTTAGACTGAAAAACTCCCAACTTATTAGAAAACACATTTACCAGCAGTTTATACTTCTCTTTCCTTAGCTATACTGAAATTAAAGCTTTTTTGTTGTTTAGATAGAAAAAAAGTCTCCCTTGCAAATCCTGGCTACTAGCACACAGACTCTGGAACAGAGGAGAAATGTCCTGGAAGCCTTGAAAATATGCTGGCAGAACACTCCTGTTTTGAAAATGTTGAGAATTTATTTAACTTGTTAGGGTTTTTTTATGCTGGTGCACGTTTTCCAAAGGGTACAAAAGACGACTGACAAGAGTGAACACTGAGGAACACCGCACTTGTTACCAGAGCACACTTGTTAATTGCTTTTCTTGTTGTTACTGGTTTTCTTGTTCCAGAATGCCTGTCTGTGAATCATTACACTTGACACCACAGGGGACCATGAACAGCTTCCTCATCCAAGAAGTCCTAAAACAAATATGCTAAGAAAATATCACAAAGGAGGGCTACTTGCACTGTCCACTTCACACTATGCTGAGTCTCAAAAGTTAGATACTATGCATCTACCTACTACATACTCTCCAGTGTACAGACTTTACAACTAACTCTCCCCGCTGGTTATTTGGAAATGTGAGTTCTCTGACCTGCACCAAAGGTAGAGGCTTACATCAGGCACTGGGAAAAATACAGTTTCACTGGATTTGTAGAGTTTTTTACCCTCATGAACTCTGGCTTTAAAGCACATACTTACATCTCAGTAATTCCAATTTGGCCTTTTAGTGAAGAGGGACACTTTCCCAAATGATAGTTTAGATGAACATCTGGATGTTTTGTTCCACCCAACAGGACAATTACATAGACCTGACCTGCATTTTAAGAGCTTCTTGCTTTTGGGAGATATCACTGAACATGTCTGTCCACAGCTGGTCATCTGCTTCCTATACACTGAGCTAGCAAAGCTGGGCAGCACAAACACCTCCCAGGTCAGGAACCTAAAATACTCACCTCTATGATGATGCTTGAGGTGGCTTCTTCCAATCACTCTTCATATTCTCAGCCTAAGCCCTTCAGCCATACTATCAACAACTTACGGGTTTCCATAGGGTTTTGAGAGTATAATTTTTATTTTGCTCCTGCCCTTTTATCTCCCTGCCTGACAATCTTCTTAATACCTTCACTGAGGCTTCAAGGATAGGAAAATTCGTTAATTTAATAGCCACTCCCTGAGCACACTGATGTACTTTCTTTCCACAGCAAGAGAGGTCACCAAAGAATGTGGTCACAGCTACCCACACATACAGAGCAATTAGGGATGCCTGAGCTCATGAAGCCTGGGGATTTTTTTCAGATAAAAAGACTGGCTCAGGCTGAGTTTCCCTGTGACTGAGAGCAAGTGCAGCCTAGAGTAATTTAATCTTGGAGGCCCCTTCTTGTGCATACAACAGCTTGGTTTTTCTAACACTGAATTCCACAGATACCACGCTTTCCTCCAAAATGGGGCTTTGCTGGGTATTTCAAAACTACAAGAACACAAAGCGGATCTGCAGTGTTACTGACTGGAAACTTCCTGGTGTTATACAAAAATCATCTGAAATGACCCAAACGGTGAGTCTGATCTACCTGAGGTACCTCTTAAAAGTTGCTCTGATTATCATCCTTAAAGGGCCTTTGGGCCTGTGTTTTCTTTGTATGACTAGAAGCTTGATGTCTGCTTTGCCTCTTTGTCAGCAGACCTGTTAGCTGACAGACAGTTATATTCCCTCTGTGTTTCTGGGCTGGACTCTGCCAGGCACAAACCTTCCCCAGCTCCTTCAGCCCACAGCCAACAGTGAAGGCACCAGCAACTCGCTCACATTCGGGAACCTCAGTATCTCACAAACTGAGCCAGCAGGTTTTGGCACCTGGTTCCCTTTTTTTTGTCCTCTGTTTCAGGACTTAAAGATGCACAAAGCATTCAAATACCCACGGCCATCAACACCCAGCTCCCAATACTGCACAACCCAGGGTCAGACAGAGTAAGGCAGAGGGAAAGCTGCATGTGGTGGTGGGATGCAAGGCTCTCCTGAGGCCAGCTTCCCAGGAGGTGGTGGTGACACACTGGGCCACCTGGGAAGGCCACAGGGCCACTGGTGAGCTACAAGTGTCCAGTGCTATCTGGGGAAAAAAACCCCATCCTATTACTGATAGTAGCTTTGAGGATGGACCATAGTGGTCTATCACATGGCATAGCTCGCCATGGCTTTAACAGCAAACAAAGGTCCAGGAAAAATTCTCATGTGCATTTCAGGGAGTTTCTGTTCTCAGAGTAGAACTCTCATGAGTTTTATTGCATTTTTTTGAAATGTTGTTTACTTGGCAACCTCAAGCAAACACCTTGTGTTCAGAAACTCTTCTGCGTGCATTTTTCCACTTGCCAAAGCAAAGCGTGTGACAGAACCACACATAAGGGGGAAAAAGCTGTTCATGGTGGAAAGAAATTAAGATGGCTTTATTCTTTTAGCATAAAAGCTTTGTTGCCTGAGCTTCATAGGTTTCTTCTGTTATAAATAATTTCCAAACACAACTGGAATGCAAGAAATAATGTGAATTACGTGGAAGGACAAGTCAACGATAAACAGCAGCAACAGCAACTATAGTGTGAAAATTATTCTTAATCATTACCTGCTAGGAAAAATATTACAGGGAGAAAGATACAGACTCAAAACGGACTTGCTTAGCTAGACACTGTCATGAAACTAGCATCTATCTAACCCCTTCAAAGTAATGATTGAGACATATTGGATATCCAAACAAATTATAAAATGGAATGAAAAGATTTTGCGTGTGCATTGCAAAGGTCAGTTTTAAAGGGACTGAAAGTTTTCCTCCACTTTTCAGCACACAGATATTCCCCTAACAAACCAAATCAGCAAATGTGAATGTCGCAGGTCATAAATTCTGCAGCTCCACAAATTGCTGGTTCACCAGCAAAGACCCCCATCATCCCAGCACTTACACGAGCAAGCAAAACTGCATCCCTGTTTACATGCAGCCAAGTGTGCATATAAAGATCAGGGGGAGCAGGACGTCTGGACCTGTATTCTGGTAACAAAATGATCCTTTGATTCATTAGCAAAAAATAAGCTTGAAAGGAGGTTGTGGAACCTCAACAGTTGTTTCATAATGAGAACTACAGGGAAAAAAAAAAGTTTTCTTTGGCATTAGGGAGAGATTTCCTGTCCTATTCCATGATCTCACTAGTAAAATGCTGTAGGCACACCCCACCCCCAAGCCCAGCGAGTCTGGCTTCAAACAGCTTGGATTTGCTGCTTGTTTTGTGAAAACAACTATTTCTATATAATTAATTAGAGCCTCCTGCCTCTTCCCTCTCTTCCTTGGAACCTATTTATAGATCATGAGCTCACTGATCCCAGTCAACACAGCAAATTGTTGAGTAAAAAGGGAGAAAAAAGACAGAAACTGTTCTGTTTACTGGATATTCCCAACATTCTTATTTTTTTAATCTTGCTCTCTCATAAACGTTTATCTTAACTGGTGAAAAGCCTCTGCAGCAGATTTTTAAAGCACATTGTCTTAGAAGCTGAAGAAGCAGCAGAAATTGTTAGCTCCCCTCACATAAGAGATTAAGCCCCCAAACAAGTTTCAGAACCCGTCAACAAAAACAATTGCGTTTTTTCTTCTCCTATCTTTTAAGGGATCTGCAGGGCAGGTGGTGAAGCAATAAGGAGACAGGGGGATTCGGTGCCACCCTGAGAAGTTTCACCTCCTTTGCTGCCACACTAACTGACATTTAACAGACCAATTAGACTTACGCCAGCTTTCACTGCACAGCACAAGCTCAATCTTTCTTTTGCCCAGTTGCTGAGAACTGCTGAACTTAACGTCTTCAAGACATAGGAAATAACCCAGGGAACGTCACCAAGACCCACCATCCCCACAGAGCTGTTAGGTCAGCTGTCCTCGTTCATCGCAAGGCTGGCCACATTTCAACTACGCCATTTGGTCAGGCCTGACTGTATAACCCTCTTGCATGTGTGTTCATATATGGCTACATGTACTCTTGCCAGCAGAGCAAGACCAGCTTGAAGGTCAGAATTCCACCTGCCCACACAATAATGCTCATGGCATGACCTGGGTGTTATTAATAACGTAAGGAATGCCTTTTAAATTTGGGCACAGTGGGCTGTGTGACTAAGTTGCATAGAGCTTGTTATGTAGGACAACCTGATAGTGTCCCTCAAGTACAGGGTGGTAGCCTATTTTACAGTGGCGGATGACCAGTGTCCCCAGTGGAGTTGTCCAGGCAAGTAATGGCGGGAGACATCAGATTTTCTCTGAGATGTCTTTACATGAAAGTTTGGAGTAGAGATGAGAGCCTTATTCTTCCTTTTATATCCTTTCCACAGACAGTGCTACAAACGCAGTCACAGAGGAAAATAGTTCTCAGCACGACAAATATGTATTTTTTGGAATTCAGCTCTTAACGACAAGTTTGCATTTCTAAGGCTACCCCTCCCCGCTGCAGCAGCAAATAGCATCTGAGAAGAGACATCACCGCTGACACCATCAGTCCTGGAACCTCACGCTGGGGCTTTGGCCCCTGCAGCTCCCTCCATGCGTTAGCTCAGGCTTGGCACTCACGTCTCTCTTCTCAGCACAGGGGGCTGCAGGTCCAGGCAGGATAACCTCAAGTTCCTCTGACTTGGCCTCTCTAACTCCCGAACACAACCTAAACCAAATGCTTTGTCAGGGTCAGAAAGCTCAAACTGCTTATTCCCTTCCATCCCCACAAGCCTCTAACACTTCCTAGATCCCATTGGAGAGAAACCTTCTGAGCTGAAAGGCTGCAAGGAGGAGGCCAGTAGCTACCTTGATTGCAGGCACTGGATACTTCCCAAGAAAGCCTCTTGCCATTGTCTAGATGTTTTGCTATCTGAGGCTTTGGAGGAACACACAAGGGCTTGAGAGCTTCTGCCAACGTTCCTCCTTTCTTTTAACACTTGTCTCAGACTGTGGGGGTGGCTTTGTGATGGGACAGTTCCAAAGAGGAACAATCTGGGAAATGTTGGAGGAAGATCAGTACCAGCCCCAAAAGCAGTTCATTCATTTTCTACCAAAAAAGGAAGCTAGTTCTTTTTGCGAGAAGGATTCAGCTGAAATCCTTTGTCCCTTGCAGTATTTAAACAAAACTGATCTTGAGCAGGCCATGGCAAGAAGCTTGGCTTGCACTTGGAGCCCTTTCTGGTTTCTCTCTCTTGCAAATTGACCTTTTGTTTCATCCTTCAGTCCTTTAAAGGATGCTAAGCAATGACAAGGTACTTCACTGAAGACAACTTCACTCAAGACATCTCGCTCTCTCAAAAATGGCCTTTCTTCTTCTCTGCATCTCTTCCCCTCTTCAGAGATCCAAGAAGTGCAAGGACAAAAGGGCTGCATGCTCGTAGGACAGGGTGTTTACTGCCACTGCACAACTGAAAAAACTACTAAAAATGCAAAGTAGTGAAGCATCAAGCTTGGAATACAAAACAGTTTTGCTACCTCAATTTACCAATGAATAGTTCAGTGTAATTAATGTCTATCATTACCAAGAAATTACTACCTTTCTAAGCCTGTATGAATCCATGCTTCATAAACCAAACAAAAGCCATTCAAGTGATCCAGTTTTCACCTGTCCTTTGTAATCCTCACTAAAGAATCAGGCTCATAACTTCTAGTGAGCCACAAGTGCCTTTCACATAAGTACTTTCTACAGTGGAAAAATGTAATTATTGCTGGGAATAGAAAGAATTCCTTGCTTGGAACTCTCTGGCTAAAACAATAAACAGGCCCCTTTGCTCTTGCTCTTCTTTGCATGCAGCATTTCAAAACTATGTACAGCCACTGGGGAAAAACAAAAGACGAAAGACAGACAGAAAAGACAGAAAAGACAGAAAAGACAGAAAAGACAGAAAAGACAGAAAAGACAGAAAAGACAGAAAAGACACACAGAAAAAGCTAACATCAAACTTCATTTGAGGTCTACTGCTCATACTATTTCCCAGCTGAGGCAGACAAACAAAACTATATTGGTTTCAAACTGGGATAAACCCTCATGGCTCCTCTCATGACCATAACCTAATAATTGTTATTTTCTCCCCCATACGCAGCTCAGATGGGAAATGAGAGAAAGGATATCATGAATGTATCAGAGCTGGTAAGGTATCACACTTTGTCTGGTATCTTCACAGATAATTTGACCTCACAGGTATTTCCAAAATACGTGTTGCTTCTATTGCTATACTCCTTGTCCACTAAATACCTATAGATAGATTGTGCCTGTTGCATTTTAAATAAAGAAAAAAAAAATCAAAGAGGTAATAATCAACCTAAGGCTTTTTTTTTCCCTGTTGGATCAGAGCTGACAAGTGGAAACACCAATCATTCAACCTACAGAAGTTCTGACTAATCCATCAATGCTATCCATTCCACTTACAGTATATTTTTGATAAAAATCAGACTGCTCTGCCTTAGTTGGAAAAGGATTAGGGACATACAGGATCTCTGAGTTGACTCAGTGTTGTCAGAAGTATTTATATACTCAGTCTATTAATATTGCACTATTTTTTGAACAAATTCAGCGGCTTTCTTCCATCTGCACACACGTACATACTCCCATTCACTAGCAAGGCACAAGGCAAAACAAAAAGGTAACTCTGTACTTGCAGCCAAGCAAAAGAAACTATTTCCTAGAGCCGAAATCAGTAACACACACAGCAAATGACCCAAACACAGCCACTTACAGCAGGTATTTTGTACCCCGCAGGTTACCACCATTAGTAGATATAGTTGAGGAGCCAAACATGTGCAGGTTACATTTACATTTGTGGGGTCTTTTCACGAGATTTTTAAAAGCACCATTTTCCACCTTGATATTGGAAAAGATGGCAACCAGCACTTCTAATGTGAGTTCTAATCACACAGATCATTTCACATTCTTATTTTTCAGGACCAATGTTCATGGGTTGCACAGACCAGACATGGTATGAAGCACCCCTTTCTTTTGTTTGCTTCCTACCATAGACAGCAGGATAGCAGAAGAAATTAATTGCCCCTCCTAAGTCCACTCAGCTGATTTACCAGACGCATTCCCCAGCTACTCTCTTTGGTAGCCACCTTGGAAAACAAATCTTGTGTTGCCATCAATTGAAATGCTGTTTTCCAACAGATGTAAAGCTCTCCATTTTAAAGGCACAGTGACGTTTCCTGGCATGATGTGGGCAACAGCCTTTTGCATCCAACAACTGGACAACTGCAAAGGAAAAAAAATAACTGGGAAGCAAGCTGGCCAGCTGAATTTCCACCATCCACCGGGCAAATAGAAATGGACTCGGCGACCTCCTCTCTTGACTGGAGCGCAGGTCTGGATGCTCCTCTCCAGCAGAATCCCAGTGCTGGCTGCAAGTGCCACAGCATCAAGAACCATCCCTTAGATATTAATGCAGTCAAATACAAAGCTGGAAACTTGGTACTAAATCTAATCCAAACTTCATCTTCCCCACGTATTCGCACCTTGTTTTAGAATTCGTACCTTTACTGGCCTGGTCCAGCAATTCTGCCAAGCAGCCAGAGGCCCATGAGTAGATGACCACTGGACTGTGAGCCAGCTGTGATAGGAAATTCAACACAGACCACCCCTTGCAAAAGAGACACTTAAAAATGGTTGAACATGACATACATTTGCTTCATCTCTGCATCCCTCGATTCTAAGTCTAATCTTAAAATAAACCTGCAAAACGTAACCCTGTGCACAGCTCCCACTCTTACAAATCATGCATTGCCATGATGTTTTTCAGATTTAACGAAAAATGGAAACTTCAGTGCAGAACGGGAAATATCCATGATGCATTACAAAATGATGCTTGCTTAGTAACGCACTAATCAGTTTGCCACCTTTGCTCATAAATATGGGAAGACACACCTTTTGAAAACACTACACTCGCTAGTACATACTAATATACTACTAAGGCTAAGGTAACTTCTACGTACTCGCCATGTCCTTCAAGTTCCACACACAAAACCACAGTAAAACCCTGAGGAAAAGAAAGACAAAGGAAAAATCAGCTTTCTGACCCCATGGTGATACGCTTTTAAAGTAACCATGCCCAGAACTATACAACGGGATGCTTCTATATTCTTCATGCCATTACATGGATATCCAAACTACATATGCTGTTGCAATTTGTCAGCAGTGGGTTGCATCTGATTACACCTTTATTTCAAAAAAAACATGTGAATGAACACATGTATTATTATCCTTATTCCATCAGGATCTGTGCACAGGAATACTACAATAAGCTTACTAAGAGCAGTGCATTCTCATGCATATGAGTCCACACCCTCCAATAACCCAGGGAAAATTCAGAGACAGAGAAGATGCTGGGAAGAGGAAGGGCTCTTCCTTCATCTCACTTCACATGGAGATGTATGTATATATGTGCTCACATGCACTTATCACACACTACTAAATCATGGTTGCATGGCAAAATTAACAGGGGAACGCTTTTTATTTATTACAGATAACCTAAGGCTTGTACTTATTATTCTATAATAACAAAAACATATCTTCAAAACATGCTTCTCTTAAAGCAGAAAAAAAAGTGGCAGAAATAAAATTAATGAACAATTTCCTAGTGTTATTTCTGAAAGCGTGGATAACATATGCCTATGTATACCGTAAGACCACCTCCTGTAAGGCATCAATTATACCAAATATTGGCGTATTCAACTGCAACACAGCTACTCACTCTCAGAGTTATAATAAAATGCTTAAGTTAATAACGAGTTCAGGAAATAAATTCAAATGTCATCAACTACACACAGCTCAATGAAAAAGCAAATGGAAAAACCTTGCAAATAATTTAGAAAAATAAATTAAAACCAAACTGAATGACGGAACACAATCAATGAAATCAAGCCTTACCCATCCCTCCCCTTTTCTTCTTGGTGGTAATTTTGAGCATAAAGAATAATATTAAGGTAATAACAATAATAATGAGTTTGGCACTGGTTATTTTCCTGGAATTAATAAACCTTAGCTCAACCTCTAATCCCTAAAAACCAAAGCCAAATCTGAAATCCCAGGAAATGCCTTTTCAAACGCACAGAGGTTTGGGGCTTTTGGTCTTTCTCTTTCAGGAACTCAAAGACAAGGCGCATCAGGACTTCTTCACAGAAAAAACCTGATGACATGATAAATACTCTATAACCTAGGGACACTGCTGAAATGCAAAGGTATAATCCACCACCTACTGTGCCAGGATATTGAAAGAGGTTTTTTTAATATATTTTTAAACTTTTTTTTTTTAAAACAAAAGCTTAGCAGCTCACTTGCAAGGCTTTACTTTAAGAGGTGCCGCTCTACTTTATAGAGCGGCCTCTTCAGCGCGCTCCTCCTTTTTCCCCTTGCTAAGTGGAAATCACCACGCTGCTCTTCTGCAGATGGTTACAGCCAAAAGTCAAGCGCAGGTCTTCTGGCCTCCTCCCAAAGGCAGGCTGCGAAAGCGCTGCCGGCTGGGAACGCGCCTGGCTCCGCATCCCCTGCAGCCTGCCCAGACAGGGGGTCCGCTGAGACGGCCTCCGGAGAGGGGGTCCAATGCTCACCCCCAGAGCCTGCAACCAAGCCAGATAAAATGCTTCTTGCTCTTCCTCCCCACCCTCACTCAACACCTCTGCTTTTGATGAAATGCCACAGGAAGCTCCTTCTACAAAAAAAAAACAGATTTGGGGCCAGAAGGCTTCCTTTGGATAGGGGGTTGATGTGCCTGCTTCTGCTAATAGGAACGTAGACCGATGCCAGCTGAACCCAGGGTTACGTTGCTGACTGGCAGCTGCTCTGGGAGGAGGGAGCTTGCCTCACCTAGTTCCATAGAAGAAATCGAGGCTCTCTTGAGAGCTTTTCCACCATGTTTTTGAAGGAAGGAGAAGAGCAATCAAAGAGGGAGATGTAAAAGAAAAGGAGAGGAAAAAAAAAAGGAAAGCCAGGACTTTCCTTTCACACCAGAAGAAACCAGGGTGTTTGCGAGAGAGTCACAAAGTCCCAGGGTCCTGCTGTCAAGCTCAAGGAAAGGAAAACTCATGATTTCTTAAGCAGCGCTGGGCCCTCCTTGACTTCTCACCTACAAACTTTTCACATCCGTACTCATCTTTCTGACTGTGCAGCTGGGTGACTTTTAAGCCTTTCTACTGATGAAACCGCTGTTGACTCCAGAGAAGCTATGCCTGAAGTATGACTGCAGGATCATGCCTTGTGCTTAATAAGATTAATTAAAGGGGGGTTTGTTTTAATTTATAGATCCTATCAGCATCACAGGATAAACCTGAACTAGGTTGCCACCACTTCCAGCACCGTGACTACAACATCCCACAGGACTAAGCAGCATAAGTATATATATGTATACATATATATCATACACGTACACCTGAAAGGAGCTTGTAGTGAGGGGAGGGTCGGTCTCTCCTCCCAAGTAACAAGTGACAGGACAAGAGGAAAGAGCCTCAAGTTGCACCAGGGGAGGTTTAGGTTGGATATTAGGAAAAATTTCTTCACAGAACAGACTGTCCAGGACAGTGGTGGGGTCACCAGCCCTGGAGGGATTTAAAAGACATGTAGATGTGGTGCTGAGGGACATGATTTAGTGATGACCTGGCAGTGCTCGGTTAATAGTTGGACTTCATGATCTTAAGAGTCTTTTCCAACCAAAACAATTCTATGATTCTATACATACAGTGTATATATAGTGTAAACATATATATATGTATTTGTTTACAATTCTATTGGATTTTTCACTTGGGGTCTCATTTATCTTCCGGCACCATCTTGAGCTGCCTGTCTTGAAAGAACTCCTGAAAGAACAGAATTGACCTTTCATACTTGAAACTCAATAAACTTTAAGTTACAACAAAAACAAACCCCCATTTCTTGCTGTAAAATGAGCCACTGAAAGCATGCAAATCAATTCTTTTTTAAGTCTTCTGCAGAGTATGTCAGTTTGGACAATTTTAAGCCTAATCCTCAGAACACAGGGGACAAACCCTGTCCCGTAAATTTCTCACCTCAACATTCACAAGTCTCTCTCCACCGAGTTTAAAAGCAAATGATGATAATGAAGAGAGACACAGGAAAGTCACTGGTGATCTTTCTGTAGGGACGACATAACCGTTAAAGAAGCACATCCAAGATCAAGTGTATTGAGCTTGCCATATACTGGGCTCTACACTCTGCAAAGGGTTTTTCCCTTTCTCCTAGCAATGCAGTTTATTAAGATAACAGTCTAGATTGGGGTGGCTGGATCTCAACAACAGAAGCAGCCAAATCCCTTTTCCAAAGCCTTCTCCCATGGCTGGCACTCATGTGACCATGCCAGTGGCTCCTGGCTCTGTGCAGCAAGTGGAATCCCAAGTGGAAAGTCTGCATCAAAAGTCTAGCCTTCAAGTACCACCTGGTAAGAGCAGAGGGATATTAGATGGTGGTAACAGCCCCTGGCCTGAAAAAGGTGCTGCTTCTTATTTATCCCTAGGGAAGCGTAAAAGTTGAGGTTTTCATTGAACATTCATAGAAAAAGAAAATTAAAATAAACAATGAAGTCAGATAGCTTGAACTACATTTATTTTTTCTTCCCAATTAAGAAATCAGATAATTTTACTCCAGGGACGCAAAACGTTGTGGTGCGCTCTGGAAGAAAAGCATTGGATTTGCAAAGCCAGAGAGGCAGCGTGTGGTGTGGTTAGTGCCACATTACTCACATTCCCAAGGCCTGCCTATAAGAGCTCTCCTGGCAGAAGGGTTCAAATCCCCTCACCTAAGTGATATATGGCTTGGGCAATCTTCCAGATGCACTTGTATTAGCACAAGGGGTCACAGCTTCCACCCCTTGGCAGAGGGGTTTACAGGAGCAAGTCCAACTCACTCCATGCAAAATCAGCTGGATTAAATCAAACCATTAATTTAAAATGTTTCTGCCAACCAGTTGGATGTGAATTGAGACCGATCACGTTAACTTGTCTGCCAGATGATCCAAAGGGGCAGTAACTGCTGGAAAAAGACATAATGAATACCCAGGACCTCAATATTCTTCTAGTGGCACAGCTGGATCCAAAAGAGGGCACGTGTCCTTGGCTTTTGTGCCCTATCAGTGTCCTGCCCCTGGCCTGCCTTAAGACTCTTAGAAAAGTATGAGTAGTATGGGAAACCAGTGTAAGAACTTCCAATTTGGAAAAAATTAAACTCTGCCTGCGTCCACGGCTCTTCTGGGCAATCCTACTCAAGAGAGACCAGCAAGCAGTCTGGGAGGGAGGAAGAAAGTTGATGTCCAATTTGCATGACCTCCCTTGCTAATCTAGAAAGAGATAGTACCACTTTACTCATCAGAAAAAAACCAAGCAAACCCAGAGCCCATAAGCAACACGACCCTGGTTAACAGCAATATTCACACTCAACGCCAACGTTCCAGGACCACGCTCACGAAGAAATCATGGGCAATTACTGTGCCTGAGGAAACCATCACCTCACCCTTCACTCTGCCCTGGCCCGGCCCCGCTAACTTCACTCAGCTGTTGCTTGCGAAAGCTGCTGTGAGAAGCAGCAGGAACGTTACACGCAGCTGGCTCTGAATGCTGGGAGCCTACCTGAAATTCAGGAACAACCCGTGGCTGGAAATGACGGTCAGCAATGGGATTTCCTGACCTAGTCTCTCTGTAACCAGCGCTGACATGGGGTTAGCTGATAGATTCCTTGCAGAGCAGGGAGGGGTTAACGCTATATTGGGTTACTGCTGTTGTTTTCATTATTATTACGTTATATAGGCTATTTTTATACTATTGCTATAAAATCTCATGCCACAGCTGAGCTGATTTAATAAAGACAAGGCTCTGCCCTATACCACATCAACTGCCACCACCAGCAAGCTCACAGTGCTCTTTCTGCAACCGGACTGAAAATTCCCCTCTAGCAAAGCACCTATCGCTGACAAACATCATCAGCAAAATGTCACAAGCCAGGAGGCAATTTCAATAGATGGGAAATGGTGTAGAAATTAGAAGCAATAACTTTCTATTCTTTTTCCAGGCTCAGCACGCAGCAGCACTCTGTGTTCCTCTACAGGAAAGTGGTATCACCGCTGTTAAGTGGATTTTTCAGACTCTGAAATAGGGTGCTCACCTGAATCTGAATTAAGATTATGGGACAATAAACTTTAAGATTAAAAAAATAAAATTAAACAATCTGCTCTACACAGAAGAGTGGATCAAGATTTGTCAACCCAGTAAAGAAAAAAATCTAAGCTTACAGGTGAGGTGTCTTTCTCCCGCTCTTTTTAAAGAGAACATGATTACATCTTTCTGTATTTCAAAAGGAACATTTTTCTTAGGGCACATTTTTAAACTCACTGCAGTGCAGTACTTCCATACAGCTGTAAAACAACCTGCTCTCACAGAGAAAACTTTGCCCAGGAGTTTTATCGATGTCTGATCTTCACCAGCCTCTTAAAAACACATCCACCCTCAGCCCAGCCCTGAAATAATTTTATCATTTTAGCTGAATGACTTTTTAAAAATAAACAATGTGAGCTGTAATTGGTTTATAAAATCTCATCTCAAACAGTTTAACCCCACCAAATTTAGGAGCTGAAAAATAAGGTTCATAACAAAAGTGCTGTCATGCCCAGTAAGAGGTACAATAACTGGCGTGACTCTAAGGCAGTAAATGTAAAAATAGAAGAATACAGAAACTAAGGTACTGGAGATGAAACCCACAGCTGTGTAAGTCTTCAGGAATCTGAGGAGTTAACAAGGTTTGTATTTTGCAGATACATACCCATTTCCCCAGAAAAGTCCTGTTTTTAAAAATGTTGAAGGGATGCTTTGAATGCAGAAGAACAATGACAGCTTGGTGAAGACAGCCCCTTCAAAAGGCAGAAGTGGTGACAGGGTTAAAAGCACTACAGGGAGCACTGGCAGGAATGAGAGGTCAGCCCATGCCACATAACGTGCCTCTCAAGAGAAGGACTGTCTGTCAGAAGCTATGGAAAGAAAACACTGGGCTTTGTCCATGGAGACAGGGAGGACTGGCTGCAGCACAACAGGAAAATCAGACAGTGGAAGAGGTGGAACCTCCTAAATATCAGCCAGTAAATGCTTTTTTACCTCGCAGAGATGCTGCAAAGCCTTGCCACGTATCACAGAATCATAGAATACCACGCTGGAAGGAATCTCAAGGATCATCTGGTCCAGACTTTCTTGGGAAAAGCACGGTCTGGACAAGATGGGCCAGCACCTTGTCCAGCTGAATCCTAAAAGTGTCCAATGTTGGGGAATCCACCACTTCCCTGGGGAGATTATTCCAATGACTGATTGTCCTCTAGGTAGTGCCTCTATCCACCACTTCTCATGAAATCTCCGTCTCCAGAAAGGAAAGAGGTGCTAGCTCCACTCAGATCCTTCAGTGAATGCCAACATCATCATCCTTCAGCCAGGCCACCCAGCTTCTTTTCAAACACAAGATGGGCCATTTTGTCTCAGTAACTCAGTTTAAAAAACCCCAGCTTTAAAACTTTTGCACTGTCAGGTCAAGTTGCAACCAATCCATGGATAGAAAGAAACAAAACTGTACTGCATCTGCTAGAAACATCCCCAGTGGAGACACAGAGAAAGCACACAGGGGACTCGTAGCATCTTGAAAGGATTCCAGAGACAGGTTACTGAAGCCCACCACATGATCATCATTCTCAGAGTCACCTTGCAGAAAAAGGACCAGGCAACCACATGGAAGAGACCATTCTCTTCCAGTTCAGTGTTATTCATTAGAAGGTAGTTGTTGCTGACAGTTTCCCACAACAAGAAGCTGTTTTGATTCAAAAATTGCTCCAGTAAGGAAAATCACAGGAGTTATCATTTTTATTCTGGCTTTACGTTCTGGATTTTTGCCTGTGCAACGTTCAACCAGGAAGAAAATCTATTTAAAGTACATGCACAGTACATATAACACATAGATGTCAAGGGATGGGAGTAGGTTATAAAAGATAGAGGCTGTAATATTTAAAAAAAAAGAAAAAAAAAAAATCATTGTTCAATGAGCTTTGGGAAAATGTAACACTGCATTTGAGGCTATGAGGTTGGAATCTAGTTTCCCAACAGGACAAATGGTGTGGCCAACAATATATTTGTTTGTCCTAAAGCAAAACCCGACTGTGAGGAAGTAAAATAGCCCAATGCAACCCTGTAGCTCTGTTTTTCAAAACTGTTTCTAAAATAATGACCAGAAAAAGCCCCAAACTCTATCAAATCAATCACAAGAACAGCGGAACAGCAGAAATAACAGCAGACTATACCTTTGGAAAAATCTGAGGAGAAAGAAGGAAGCCTACATGCTTCCTTGATGTGTGCTGCGTTTTTTTTTTTTTAACTTTTGGGTTTTTTTAAAAAAAGAAATGATAGCTTCTATTAGCAGAAGACACACTGAGTAGTGAGATAACCCTACAACAATGTCATCGGCTTCCAGGAACCACTCCTTCTAGGCAGCATTCAGCACAGATGTTCCAATTCCACTATAGACCCAGGCTCAAGGTAAAATACCAAGGGAAACAGCGCATCATCCTCAGCTTGTTCCCTCACAGCACTGGCCAAGAAGAACAACGGAGGGAAATGGTGTTCTAGTTAATCCGTGCATGTAAAATATTCAACATGTAAGCACAGAAGGAAAAAAAAAACAAAAAAACAAACCACCACAACAACCTTTTAAAAGAACATGCATCAAGCTTTGTTTCTTTTCCAGTGCGAAGGAATGGAAACCCTCCCACTGACTTCAGCGGGAGCTGGGCCAGACCCTGAAAGTCTTCACATAAAAATTCCATTAAGGAGAAGCTGCGTATCGGTGTGAGCTATTTCTATTTTATCCGCAGCTTTTTTTCCTCCTGATAAACTGCACAGTTGCAGCACATTGTGTCTGAAAAGGAAGCTTCTAATACAAAGACAATTTGCTGGGGCTTGCAACTGTATTAAACACAATAGTTAAAACTGAACATGAGGAGAATTAATGTGTACAAGAAATGATCATTTTTTGGTTTATTCTGTAATGAGGTAATCTAAGGGGTTTATAATAACCAAAATCTTATCGTAAACCATGGAAAAATGTCATTGGCTCAGTGGACAGAGTTAAGTCCATACTTCGCAGCAGTTGTAATACTGGTTTTAATATTGCTCTTACAGCTTACAAAGCAAATCAAAGCTCCAGCAGATAAACAAAACTGTGAAAAGCAGGAACAAACAAACAGAATGCTTACATTACAATTGTACAGCTGCACTTTGCACAATTATTTTCATGTTATTCACACTCACACAGTCTTCACGGCCACCAGGCTGCAAAAAGCTCAATTCAGTGTTTGTATTTCAATAATTTTATCTCTAAATGAGCTCATACTAATAAAAACATCCAAATATTTCAATCTAAATGTAAAGAGACTAAAAGTCAAAACTTTTGAGCTCTTGGATCCAGTGATGTGCCCTGGCCACAACCCAAACTTGCACCAGGACATGGGCAAGGAACAGCCTTGTATCTTGGCTTCACCAAGGAGAAAACCTAGGGGCCCAGGTCAGGAGATGACCGAGGCTGCCCAGTGCTGTGTGGCACCACTCAGACTAGAAGCACCCTTTATACTTCAGCACCATTTGGTCCTCTACTGGTTTCCAAACCAGGCTCCCTCTACTTGTTACTATCTTAATACCCCAACCTTTCTTTTTAATTAGTGTCCCCCAAATAAGAATTTTGTGTCTTCTACAGAAACAAAAAGGGTGTAATTTACACAGATCAAACCCACAAAAGAAAAAGTGCGGTGAACAAAGAAGTTTAAGCCCATTATAACCAGAAATAACTTCCAAATGTCTCAGCAGCATGGACCAGGCCAGCCCTGTCCCTGTATCTTGCAATTAAATTGGTTTAAATTTAAGACACTTGCTCACAGCGAGATTGGCCTTTCTTACCTTTTGCCACATCTTGATGAAGAAGAGCTCCGTGGAAAAATTGAAGAAAACATTGGTGTCGTAGGCATCATCCCCAACGTTGGAGATGGAAACGTTAAGTGAGATGTTCCTCACCGCTCCCAGGGCCAGGTAGGCAGTTCTGTCATCAACACTGTAGGCAGAAACAGTTACACCAGTTAACGCTGGGGCAACTTTCACACTCTGCTCCTTCTTTCTTCCTGCTAGGCAAGCGGCACAACTCAACTGTTTAAAAGCTCAGCACATTCAGGAATGTGCTGCACGGCCACTGCGCGGTGCTGGGGGGGCTGCACTGGGAATGAGCAGCTCAAGCCCTAGTTTTGATACTGCCTTTTGTGACTGTAGGGAAACCCATGACCCTCATGTGGAACTACTTCATGTGACTTATTGTTAATACTGTTTCAGTGAGAATCAAATAGTTGAAGACTGTACAGGGGAAATGAAGCAAGTGCAAGAAATTCTGCCCACATTCAATGCACAAGCTATTGCAGTTTGTGTCTCAATAATTCAAACTTATTCTAACATTCTATTAACTCTCTGAATTTAAGAGTTATGCTATGGATATAAAAAATGGAAAAGAAGGTCAAAAACATTTAAGCAGTTACATGAAAATAATTTTATCTACATTCACAAACTTCCTTGTCTACAATTTTTTTCTTCTCACAAAACTGGCAACAAATGCGAAAATTATTCTTACCCATTCCTGTAAAGGAAACAAATATGCTGTAAATATTGTCTGCATTACATGGAAGTTAAACTCACGATCCAGAACCATCAGCTTTAAAGCCTGAGTCTAGATAATTTCCCTTCATTTATTATGATCTTCACTTATTAAGGCCGAAATTATTGCTTACAGTTAAACGACAGCTCCTTAAGAGGCAGCTGTAATTCTCCAGGAAATGTGCCCGCCTTCTCACAATCAACTGCAGGGACCAGTCAATTCTCCTGATAATCAAACACTTTTCTTTCTATACGTTATAGATTATTCTCATACCCAGCTATTGGAGCAAATAAACAGTTGCAGAAGCATATGCAGCTCTGTAAGCACTGCAAACTAGTTGGAGAGGTCCAAATCATTTGAGTTGTTGCTCCTTATACATCAAATTAATGGCACAACTATAGGGGAGTGCTTGGAAGCGTTCAACCTTTTGGCCCCAACTTCAACATTTACTATTGAAAAGCAGAGAAAGTATGAAGATGCTAAACAATCTGCTGGGATTTTCTAATAATCAATAGTACATATTTGGAAATACAGAAATAAAACAACCATTTATTACTGTGAAGTATCTGTCATGAACTTTATCATCTCACTTCTTGCAATCACTTCAAAATTTAATCAGCATCTTTCAAACTCATTAGGAAAATCTGGAAGTATCGCTTCAGCAAGCAAAGAAACATTACAAGGCATTTATCTAATAAATTCACCGATATATTTGCTGATACTAAACGCAATGCACACTACAGGATCTCTCTGAATTGGTAGTAGCAGCACTTCGAGATTTAATATAAAGTCAAGACAACTGCGAACACTCTCCTTCCTAACAAAGAATAAAAATTACTCAGAATGAAATCCTATTTAAAACTAAACCCACAAAAAATAACGTCATGTTTATTTTGAACACCATAGGGCTGTGTTACTCCTTTCTAAAGCTATCAATCCTCTGTTAAAAGTTCATCATACCAAAACGATGTTTACATCCTGATGTATTAACTCTGAATTTTCCTCAGCAGAGGAAGAAAACCCTCTTTCTAAGAGCATGCTGGCGTCACTCCTACACAGAATTCACACACAAATAAACTCTGAAAAACCTGACTGATTTTAGCCTGGAAGAGGAGTTCAGCTCTTCCTCTGAAAGGCTGCATGAGATTGTACGGTAAGTCCTATTTTAAGAGAGCAGCTTTCTGAGTCATTAAATCTGTGTGCATCTGGAATGGATCAGGTTCACTCGCAGTGAGATGAGGATTAGGAATCTCCCTGTTCACAAGGGAGTTCCCAGGCCCTGTTTACTGCTTGAGAGAGTAACGTCATGAGAGTCCAATGGAGGCCTATGAGGATGATTAAGGGACTGGAACATCTCTCGTTTAAGGAAAGACTGAGAGACCTGGGGCTGTTTAGCCTTGAGAAGAGAAAGGGGAGAGGGGATCTGGTCAATGTTTATAAATAATCTGAAGGGTGGGTGTCAGGAAGATGGAGCAACCAGTCTCTTTTCATTGGTATGCAGTGATGCAGAATATTGGAACACAGGAAGTTCCACCTCAACATGAGAAGAAACTTCTTTACTGTGAGGGTGATGGAGCACTGGAACAGGCTGCCAAGTGAGGTTGTGGAGTCTCCTGCTCTGGAGACTTTCAAGACCTGTCTGGACATGTTCTTAAGTGACCTTGCCTCTAGAGGTCCCCTTCAAACTGCTGGAGCAGCTCTGCTGCCAGCCCGGTGCCATCCTCCTCCAGTGCCTGCCACACACAAAGTGGTCAAGCTGCTAAGTCAAAATATGGTGACTAAAGAACCGTTGTCACCTGTCAGCAATGAGAAAACAAAACTCAAGGCACCCCTTTATCTTGACAAGGTATGTAAAACAATTTAACCAATGTAATCAAACAACGGCTTTCAGTTTATGTTTTGTTGGATGAGAACTATAAAGCCACCAACATTCTCACCACAACCCTCATAACCTTGCTCACATGAAGGAGGAGTGGTCAAAAATAAAAGAAGACTCAAAAAAAAGGAAAGAAAAAAAGAAGAGGAAAAAATATTATGATATAATCACTTCATTGAACGGAACATCTAATTACATCAGGTACTACACACAAACGGTGAACTGAGCAAAAGTTCTGGGTAGACTGCAGACAAATGTATACATTATATATAGGGAAACACATTTGAACACACATATGTACAGGCACAGGAAGCATGTCAAAATATGAGTATTTGCATGGAAAGGGGAAAAAGTTTGATATTCAGAAGCACTAACTACCTGCAGCTGTCATTCACATGGCCCAGACTTGTAGATAACAAGCAATTCTGAAAATCAGGCTCCAAATTTCTGCCATCGTTTTGAATTCAGTGGCCATGATACTACACATCCAAAATAAAGAGAAATAGTTAATGTCTTTCTCTTAAGTGATTAAGAACAGGAAACTCAATTCCAGGATAAACCAAGTATCATCTTTTTTGCATGCTTTAACATTCTCCGTTAATGCCTGCACCACATCATTGCTCTACAGTCAGCAAGGGAAGAAAGACCAGCTGTAGAAGGCAAACTGAAAAGATCTGCAACTTTCATTTCCCCACCCCCCCAAGGTGCTCGTGTTTTTATTAACATGGGTCAGGGGAGACATAATCTGCATTCCAGAATGTACGCAGGGACGTATTTCTTTAATTCCTGCACTACAGATAATTTTTTTTAAATTGAAAAAGCATTTAGCACTTCCTCTCAGCCTGCGCAGATCGTACATAAGGCAAGGAGTGTGATGGGGTCGCACTTTTGTTAGCCTGGGTCACTGACTTTCTGTTTTATATTGAGCCTTTCTTTCCTTACAGCAAATCTGCACCTACATGGATAAATCACCACTACTGCCCAATAGACAGTGGAAGTTACAGCTGCAAGTGAGTAAAGTTAGATTGCAAGTGAGTAAAAATGCTTCAAAAAAGTCCAATCTGTCCTCCATTCCCATCAGATGAAATTAAAGAAGAGTCCCGTCTTTTGCTTTTAAATCAGTAAAAGGTGTGAATGAGTCAACAACATTGGTCCTGTGACAGGTCCAAACAGATGTCTACCTTCACCATGACCAGTGTTGCAGCTGGTCTTCGCGGTTACTATTATACCTGAATGTTAATGTTGTCTCCACAGCCTCTTTACATCGACCCTGAAAATCTTTCTCCTGTTGGGTTTTTAATCACAGGCTCTAAAATCAGTTGAACTTTGGGAGGAGTTTTGCAAATACTTAAACCTCAAGGACCAATGAAAAGCTGAAACCCTCAGCTGATCTTCTGGGAACTCATCTGATGTCTCAGTGCAAAAATGCGAGGTAGTAGCAGCCCCATAAATCCAAACCAAGTAGAAGTTTTAAACAACCCCACAGGGAGCAAAGCTATTGGATTTTACACCACTTGGTTACACTGTCTTGCCATCACATGTGCGTTCAAGGTCAATTCTCCCTGCAAAGTCCACAGCCAATATAGACTAAGGACTCAGCCAAATGCTCTGAATATCATGGTGTATTCTGCATTAGCTGAGCTGCTCTCTTCCCCCTCTTGCACTGAAGCCTACGCTAGCAAAGGTGCTAAGAGACCTCATGCAGTTGATGACCACAGCCTATCTGAGATGCACGAAGCCAGCTTTGGTAAACTAGCTCTGAGCCCATCAGATCATTTCATCCATGACCTTTTCTATTTCTCAAGTGGAAATCTTCCAGTGTGCTCTGAGTAGCAGATACTGTGAGGTGATGTGAATAAACATAATGGCAAATCCGAGGTGTGGTCAACCGAAGTTCTGTGTCAGCAGAACACAGGAAAGCTGAGTAACATGTGCCAGTGTTTCCCCATAGGAAGGGACCAAATGGCCCATATGAAAAAGCACTTATAGTGGTGAGCCCAGGGCCAAGGAGGTGGAACTGCCCATGCTGGTACCCTTCTAGAGCAAGGTGGCCATCTCTAGTGCTTCAGTTTGCATACACGTTGCAGTTCAGGAATATGGCACAGAGCGTTACCTTTTCCATCTTTCCTGCACTTGAATTTTAAAAATTAATGCATTTGAGTAGTAAGCAATGAGGGGGGAAAACCCCACACTCTAGGAAATTATTTTTTTCTCTTTATTATGGTATTGAAACAACAGAGTGATGTCTAGTTACAGCTAGTTACCATATATTCAAAGCTTTTCTGGAAATTGTCCTCTTTTCCCCAAATGTAGTTTCTCCACACAAATCTCCCATAACTACACAACAGATGTAACTTCCAGCCACTTATGTCTTCAGACTTTTTAGTAAAAAGGAAAGAGCAAGGCACAACATCCATGTAAAAATACCCCTTATCTTATCACCCTGCAGAAATCTGGTACCTTTTATTACTATCAGTAATTTCAATTGTACCCAGATGTTCAAAACTCTTTATAAACAGAACGGACGAGGCACTGTTTTCACACAGGGTTTACTCCAGGGAGTAGCTTTTTGTTTGGATGGAGCTACCCTGGTTTATGGAACTGTCACATGAAAGCAAGATGCGGCACAACATCTACAGAAGCTCTAATCTAATCTTTTACCCTTGCAGACACACATACGAACCCACTTCTTTTATAACCACAAGCAGCGTCCTTGAAATCAACGGTACTGTGCCCCCGGGACAAAGTTATCCCTGCACGTGTGTCTAAGACAGCATCCTAAGGTTGGAGCACAAACCCAAACCAGTTACTAGTGGCAGAAAGAAATGCAAGAGATAAATGGAACCAGACACATAGCTGAAAGTTGCAGGCATCAGCCTGATGTTAAAGAAAAAAACCCTCTCTCTTTTCCCTGTTTCTTAAAATACTTGAAGAGTTCTGTTGAAATAGGTGATTGTTGCAAATAGACCTGGCCTTGAAATTTGAGGATGAATCAGCAGCACTTTCTAACATACTGTTTTGAGGAATTAGATAATTAAAGTCATCACATAAATAATGTATTACCATAGAAGTTATGCATTCAGAAACAGATCTCCAATTACTAAACAGCTTCAATTACTTGTCCCATTCCTGGCATGCAATATTTCATTTAAAAAAGCATACCCAGCTGAGCATTGATGAGGGAGAAAGAGAACAGTGCCCTGTCCAGCAATCACTTTCAGAGGTCAATAAAAGGCAGTTAATCAGAGATGACGTCTTAGAAACAGCACAGGTTTGCTACTTTAGGAAATCTGTTTTGCAATGCCAGGTGTTATACATCAGGAGTAAGTTATTGTCAAACGTGATAAGCAACATATACCCAAACCAGCACATTTCCTCTATCGCTCATGCAAAACCAGCAAGATGATTTACCTGGTGACCTGTAGAGAACCTCAGCCTTATCAGATTTTGTAATTGCAGGACATAATATAGAAAAAGTTCATGTAGCTGCATCATGAAGGAGTACACGTATACGTATGCAGAGTTATCCATACACACGCATGTATCTATCAGCCAAGATGTATTCTGCAAATACAAACCAATGGTGCATCTGCTTCTCATTGTGGTCTGTAGAGCATCAAGAACTTCCACCTCTGGAGGCAGCTAATGTATGACAGCGCTGCCTGAGGTTAAGCTTTTGGTTTTTTAGCTTGGCTTCCAGAGCAAGAAGCAATATGATGACTTGAACTAGCTTAGGTCCATAAAATCCTAATGTTGAGATGTTCACAAGGAGGGCCAGGTTATACATTAGTTGAGCAATAAATTCAAATTATATGAAAGAACATCTCTTTAGGGTCTAGCTGAAAAAACAAACAGCAAAATCCTACTCCAGTAGATGTATCAACTGATTCTTATGAAACAAAACCAGTATTTAAGAAGTGACAAGACTGGCTTGTACAGTATCCCTGACTGATCACCAGTGGCCTGTTACTTAAAAATGGACCAGGGATATGTACTCTTGTGAGATGTGGACTACTGAGGTTTGTTACCACTCATCACTTGATGGCTCTATTACCGTCCATATGGGTTCAATCACCACATGTTCAAAAGGAACAGGACTGCCCACTGCTATCAAACTGGACTTATTTATTTACTTTGGGAGAGATTTATGAAGCTCTGAGTGCAACTAACCAGATGGAAACCAAGAAACCATTCCTTCATCCCCATTCACCCTCAACAAGGGAAAACATTCACTCATTCCTGAGACGATGCTCGCACTGCAACTTGTCCTACATCCTGATTAATTGTGGGCTCTGCTGGGCAGCCCTCTCAGGAAACTGCAAATCCAGTCCTGGATGAGCTACAACAAAGTTTTCCATGTGCCTCACAAACACAGCATCCAACACACTAACAACTGTCTGTAGGTAAAAGATAAATAAAAGCAAATATAAAATAGAAATCTGAGTTCTGCTTCCTGGATTCACCAAAAAGATGAAATTCCAAACAGAATTACAGATGTACTAATCAAGATGAAATGGTGTAAGCATGTTTTCCATTGCACCATTTACAGTGCAGCAAATTGCATTGAAATAACATACTACAATTTCTGAAATCACTTCACAGTGTGAAACTTGGTATGACTTTCTGAGAAAACAGAAAGCAATCTTCTCATATTCATTTTTCCAATGTTTTGTTGTTCTTTTCTCCCTGGAAATAACTCTTTTGGTAGTTTAAAAGGTCGTGAGTTAGGACAGCACTGGAGTATGGCCAAGTAACCAGTGGGCAGCATAAGACTGCAGAGGGATCAGGCGTGGCTCTCCATGTTGCTCTCTACAACCACCTAGAAGGAGGCTGTAGTGAGGCTGGTGCTGGTCTCTCCTCCCAAGTAACTAATGACAAGGCAAGAGGTAATGGCCTCAAGTTGTGTCACAGGAGGTCTAGGTTGGATATTAAGAAGAAATTATTTACCGAAAGAGTGGTTAGCCATTGGAACAGGCTGTCCAGAGAAGTGGTGGAGTCACCATCCCTGGAGGTGTTCAAACAACGAGCAGATGTGCTTTGGGACATGGTCTAGCGGTCAGGGAGATGTTGGGATGAAAGCTGGACTTGATGATCCTACAGGTCTTCTTCAACCTAAACGATTCTATGATTCTATGATTGGTGTCCTGGGGTATCCGTGTTGGTAGACAGCTTTATACACACGTGGTCTTGACTGAAAGCTCAAGATGACTCTCCTAACACTAGAAATGCTAAACGTTTGCATTTGCTCATGTTTCTTTGGTTGTTTTTTTGTAAAGCAGAAAATGAGCTCCATCTGAGCAGCTCAGCTATTCATGGCAGGCTGTCTAGGGTAAACAGAACCTCAAAAATATTTTTGAAAGACGTGTTTGTTCAATGAAAGATAAAATAAGATAAAACATTCTTCATCTGCTATGAATGAAGGGGAAGGGAAAAAGAGATATTATCAGAGCGTGTAATTAAGCCCCAAATGAAAGGATATTGTTTTTCTTCATCACGACTGTTTTGTTAAGATGCGCTTCAGGGGCATAAAACCACAATGGGCACGCCATGAAACATGAGGCCTCTCTAGAAACAAGTCCCCGTTGTGTGATCAAAGGAAGATAAGTGCTGAGGCGTGAGCCTGGTCAAATTTATGAACCAGCTTTGCTTCCCACATTGAACCACAGGCTTGCAGCTTTTCTCCATGGGTTTGCAAAAGCCTGTGATCAGTGAAAGCCTTTCTCATTTTTTTGATAAAACACTACTATATTCATGAGATACACTCAAAAAGTTTTGAGCTCTCTGATAAAAATTTCACGTTATTGCTCCTTTCATCAGAAGACACTGACTTTTACTGCGCTAACCTACATTCTGTGTCGTTACATCTTGTAAAAGCAAATTGGACAAAGCTGTCATAACACAGGTCTTTAGCTACGATTTCTGGATCTCTTCAGCTCAGGTTCTGTAATAATTTGACAAGTCAACATGAAACTGCTGAGGTTCATTTTTAAAATCCAGGTGCCTAATGTCTGATGACGTGCCCAGTGAACCAGAAAGAGTCTTTCCACTGGTTTTAATAGGTCCATGAGCATGTTCATCCTTCCATCTAAACACAGCCTATGCAAAACAACCAGTTTTGCAGTGGCACAGCTAGTCACCTATGTGAAATTATTCATTCTTCACTAATACAAGTAATATCGTTACAAACTTTAGAGCTGTAAGCTCAAGAGCTGGAGCGGGGGAGGCACAGGGAAAATCACAACAATTACCCCCAAATTGTGGGGCTTTTCAGTTGGAGTCAATGCTTTTAAAAGTGGTGCACTTACTCCCTTGTCTTTTCAGTGAGGCTTGGATTAGGTACTCTGAATCACATCGCAAAAGATCACATCAAATCATTTACTTGCCTATCAGTCAAAAGAAATCACAGAAACAATCATAAAGCAAAAGAAATCACAGAAACAGACGGAGTGTTGGCAGAAAACATGTCAATCCTTTAGTAATTCACAGAAAGAATTTCTTTGGAAAAACCCCCACCTTCCGTGGAGCTGACCAAAAGATACTGGAAAATACTTTTTCTTCAGGAATTACCATTTCATTAAAATGGAAACATTTCAAACTCAATGAAATTTTGGACACACTGAGGTTTTGTCCATTCTCTGGCTAATTCCACAGAAACAGTTTGAGTGACAAACCTGACCTTTCAACTGGAAAAGGGCATTTCTCAAAGATCCTATTTCACAAGAGAACTTTTAAAGAATTGAGCTCAACTCAAAAAAAACCCCACAATCTGAAAAATCTTAAAACGTTTCAGCAAAATGCACCTGTCACTCCTTGGCTTTCTATGACTTTTGATTCCAATTTCACATTTCCAAACCAAACAATTTTCAGTGGTATATATGGGAACTCCAGCCAGTAAGACTGGGGAAAGCACATGAATTTTAAGTCTAACAAATGGCGGCTGTTAAGGATGCACTAAACCAACATGTAAAAGCAAGCTGCTTATTCCAAGCAGCCAAACACACACTCAGAAGCACTCCAATGGGTGAGTAATTCTCTTTCTAATGATAGATGCAGGGTAACTTCATGTCACATAAATATAGGGAAGACAGACTTCCTCCTGAAACCTTCTCAGGAATAACAATATTTATTACAGCATCTTCTGTTGCTATAATATTTATTATAGAGTATTTATTACAGCATTTTCTACCCAAGGGGGCTTATAGTCCTGTGCTTACAACCTGATTTACATACCATGCATGCAGCTTGTGCTGGAACACAGCAGCTACATGACATGCTGCAGCATCATCTCATCTTTCTTCTCGTACCGTTTGTTTTCAGGAAAACTGTGACACGCGGGCTGTCGGTATATTTACACAGCCATACAGGATTTCCTTCCTAGCTGCATCTCGCAGGGAAGCCACCACCCGTTCTGCTCTGGTCTTTTTAGCTGGTTTGTTTATTATAGCTGGAAGAAAGTCTGTTTTTTTAGACACCGTCACTGTTACTCAAATGTCTTTTCCAGGGTTTTCACTTGGTTCCCATTACAGCCTAAACGGGGCTTGATAACTACCGTTGGCTTTGCGGAGTGCCAATCAGATGGACAGTCATCAGCTCAGGACCTGAAACTGCCTCAGTACATCACACAAGATCAGTGCTCCTGCCAACCCATCTCCCTGAGCACTTTCAGGTTCTTCTTAAAAGACCAGAGCGCTTTTCCCCCATAAAGTACCAGAGGAATGGATTAGCAGATTTTAAAGGCCAGGGAGGTCTAATCTACACAACACCTACTTCAGAGTTTCCCCCAGCACATCTTGAGGAAACAGATGCAGTTCAGCTTCTAAACAAGTAGCTACGGAGAGGCTCAATAAAAATGGGGTATTTGCTACAAAAAAACTGATGGAAAAGACGTTTGCTCTGCTCAGAAAACAGGGTGAGGTATTGAAGTCAAGCATGATACATAATAAATATATTTTTAATATTGGTGGAAAATAATAGCAAACAGAACACTCTTTAATTGCATTTTGCTTTTCAGTACTGGATTGCTGGAAAGGAAAACCGGTTTCCTATTGCTCTCTCAAAGCTATGGTCATAAAAATAAAGTTTATTGCAAAATATCGTATTCCTTTTTCTCATACGGTTTCAGGTTGTGTCATTAAAGTTACCTGCATGCAATACAGAAATACCTTCTTTACACTAAGGTAAAGTCTCTTCCTTTAGAAATGTGCTGTTAACTGAAAATAAACCTTTTTCTTTCCAGAATAAATGCATTCTAACTCTTCTATACTCCAGTGCAGCATGTTACCCTGGTCTTCAGCCCAAATTTTTTAACTGGGTAATTCTAGTAATTCAAACGCATCTCAGGTGAACTCTAAATCAGAGTAGCTCGTGCAGTTCCTGAGCTCATAAGAGTGACCTCAGCAAGCAATTCTCTTGATGAGAATGTAATCTGAGCCATGCACATATACCCTCTAACCAGCACACGTTTGAGAATATTATATATAGTGATGGACAAAACTATACCTTACAATATATAGCTCTCTGCACAGCTTTTGGCTCTAACATGCTACAAATAATGAAAAGTGTCTACGAACAGCCAGACCAGTTGGCCCATCTAGCAGAGAGCCCTATATGCAACCACGTCTGAAAGCAAGAGGCCTCTGGAAGAACAAGGCAAGCACAGTGTTATTTTGTTGATTCACTTCTGCAGCTTCCAGCATTCCTATTTGCCCTTTCTCTGTCATATAAACTGTCAGCATATACAACATCTCCAACAGTAAAATCCACAGATTAATCCCACGCTTCATGAAAATATACCTCATTTGTTCCTTTCATTACTCTGAATAGTTCAGTATGACTGGCAAACATTAGCACCTTGCTATTCCTTTTCAGCAGATTATGTCCCTGATCATTGATGAATATGCTGAATATCACTGTTCCCAGCACAAGCACTCATGGAGTTTTCTCCATCAGGAAAACAAACTATTTACTCCTCCTCTGCTGACTACCTTTTAATTAAGGTAGTATTGCACCATTCCTCTCAGACCTGGGCAACTAACTTTCTTCACGAACCTTTGGTTTTACAAGTCCAGGTAGATGATCTCACCTGGATCACCCTATTCACACGTCCAGTGATATCTTCAAAGAGCTGCAGCAGATCTGAAAGACAGCACTTACCGCTGCCTTCCCCTAAACATTTCATTTATTCCAATCCTATGTATCTATGTGTCATTAATTGTGTCATTTCCAATAATACGTCCACCAAATTTAGTCAGCTGTGATTATTTAGACAAAGGCGTTGCCACAACCTGGCTAACAATGAAGTCAATTGTTTAGTGCAGAGAGGAATAAGTCAGTCACCTTTTTTGCTCTTTCTACAAAGAAAAACTAAAAAGTTATGGACACAGACTCAGCATAAACAGGAATAACGCTAATAGGATTCTTTACCACAAAACACACGGGGCTGGAAAAGTTACCATATTCTTCAAGACAGGCACTTCTCTAAATCAGAATCCATAGCATGTTTTTATTATTTTGCAGGCAATAATAAAACATCCCAACCTGTTTTCTTTAGAGCTACCCATTGTGTTATGTTTCTTAATAAGTGAGGCTTACACAGCCCTTTAGCTAAAGAAAACCCATTCTGTGCAGACTTGATGGATTTGACAGCACCCTGTTTAGATCAAACAGGACCTCAGAGGGTCACTGGCTACAGAAGATTTGAGAGCATTTGTTCAATGTTTTGCTATACAAATGTAGAAACTGCATTTGAATATCCTAAGCTTTTTTGACAGTTGCGGCTTTTAAATTGTCAAGATAACATAAATAACTGCCATAAAAATAAACAGTCTAATGCTCCAATCGCAAATACAGCTCTTACTGCTGTGATTACTATGCACTGACAAGTTTTTAGGACTTGTCTCTTGCCTTTTATTGATTATTGCTCAACAGCAGGACAAAAGCTCTCACTGGTTTCCCTAGTTCACATAGATACATCTCCAGCTCTCAACAGATTTTGCTCGCCACAATGATCGAGAGAGAGGTCAAAAATCCAAACTAATCGCACTCACAGCTCGGACTCGGCAACCTGAGACCTAATCCTGCTCCCAGCCAATCCCCCGAAACATTCCTGTGGACTTCAGTCGTGTCTGGAGAAGTCCCTAACTTCTCAGACTTGACTCTGGTTCAGTTTTATCTCCAAATACAGTTACAGCATGCTGTAGACTTATATAAAATGTGTGTATATCTCCTGACTATCACTACTACTTGGGTTTTTTTAATCTTCTAAACCAGGGGAGTCTCTTCCCCGCTCTTTCCTGGCCTCAAAACAAAGTGTTTCACAGAAAGCATCTCTTCCATCAAACAGTCAAAGCTCTGGCACACAATTAAATAACTTGCATCAGCACTTTCATCGCTAAAAATGTGCTAAAAATGCTGAAAAAAAAGGAAACAGAAGTGATATGTAAAGTTCACCTTTAGCCTGATTGGTCCCAAAATTAAATAACTATATCCTGGCAAAACAATAGGCATTTTTTTCCTAGGATCACCAATCACAAGGGACAGAACATAAAACTTGACCTCTGGTTTATCTGATGAGTTTTATTGTCCCAGAAGAAAGTGAAATCAGATACTCCTACCCAGGTTATTAACAAGAAGAACCTGACAAAGAGAACAGTACTTCAGGAGGGTTTGTGAAACAGCAAGCCAGAAAGAGAGAAAGATAATTTGAAGAAGATAATTTGCCATATTCTGAGGCATTTCTTTAACCTTCCATGTGACATCTTTCTCCGAACAAAACTGCTCTTCTGCAAGCAGTTTTACTCCTACTATGTCATCAACAGTATTTTATTGTCTTCGAAAAATTACATGGTTCGCATTGGTACTTGATTTGGGGCATGCAGCTTCATTTTCCCTGCCCCTCTTTATTATACTTTTTATTTTTCTCCTGTTTTGTCTGTTGTGATTGGGAAAGTGCAGGTGTCTTGCTCTGTGTGTGCACAGGACCCACCACCACAGGAGTTCAGATTCTGTGTACATCTCAAGACCTCTCTGCACTAAAGATGGCATCACTGTTGTCATCCTTCTAGTCTGGATAAAAACATCTGTGTTTGTATTTTGATTTTTCAATGCCATCTCATATAAAATGAATGGCATACAAGCATATAAGGAAGAAAGAAAAAAAAAGTTCATCTACTCACCTAGACAGCAACAATTTACCCTGAAGTTTCAAATCAGCAGCACAGTCATCAGATTGACAGTTCCTCTCAAAAACAGTCTGTGAAAAACAGAGAAAAAAAACTGTTACAGCATGAGGTGAGTAAGCCCAACATTGAAGGGAGGAACATGCTCAGATGAAATAAAAACCCACCAAAATCTGTGATACAGGAATATATGGTGTGAGTGTTAGGGAAATTCAAGGACAGGCAAATCTCATCTTTATTAGAATAATTTCTTACTCGCTAACAGAACATGAAGTTTCACCAAATCCAGACTCTCTCAGAGGTTTTTCTCAATCCATTCCCACTTCTCAGCTGACAAAAATTAATGCTCACAATAGTTCTGGCACTCTTATTTCTCTTCCCAACACGTGTGCATAAAAATGAAACAAAGTAAACTATTTATGGAACTATCTTCAGTCCCAGGATTTCCAAGTAAGGAAATCATGCACCAAACATATTCACTAGCCTATACTGAAGATAAGGAATTACACTTTTTTTTTTTTTAATTAAGATATTATGTATGGTAGGAAACATTTCTGCCATCCTGCAAGGACAAAAATTACGAAGAATCACAGAGACCTCATTGCCCTCTACAACTACCTAAAAGGAGGTTGTAGCGAGGCTGGTGCTAGTCTCTTCTCTCAAATTAGTAATGATAGGATGAGGGGAAATGGCCTCAAATTGCGTCAGGGGAGGTTTAGATTGGATATTAGGAGGAAATTCTTCACTGAGAGGGTGGTTAGGCAGTGGAACAGGCT